>CAUYLG010006011.1:0-30928 GCA_963573385.1 Cacajao melanocephalus | reverse complement strand
GTGAGAGAAGGCATCCTTGTCTTCTGTCAGTTTTCAAAGGGAATACTTCCAGTTTTGCCCATTCAGTATGATATTGGCTGTGGGTTTGTCATAAATAGCTCTTATTATTTTGAGACACATTCCATCAATACCTAGTTTATTGAGAGTTTTTAGCATGAAGGGCTGTTGAATTTTGTCAAAGACCTTCTTTGCATCTACTGAGATAATCATGTGGTTTTTGTCTTTGTTCTGTTTATGTGATGGATTACATTTATAGATTTGCCTATGTTGAACCAGACTTGCATCCCAGGGATGAAGCTGACTTGATCATGATGGAGAAGCTTTTTGATGTGCTATTGGATTCAATTTGCCAGTATTTTATTGAGGATTTTCACATCAATGTTCATCATAGATATTGGCCTGAATTTTTTTTTTTTTTTAGTTGTCTCTGCCAGGTTTTGGTATCAGGATGATGTTGGTCTCATAAAATGAGTTAGGGAGGATTCTGTCTTTTTGTTATAGTGTTTGGAATAGTTTCAGAAGGAATGGTACCAGCTTCTTTTTGTATCTTCGGTAGAATTTGGCTGTGAATCCATCAGGTCCTGGAGTTATTTTGGTTGGGAGGCTATTAATTGCTGCCTCAACTTCAGATTTTGTTATTGGTCTATTCAGGGATTCAGCTTCTTCCTGGTTTAGTCCTGGGAGGGTGTAAGTGTCCAGGAATTTATCCATTTCTTCTAGATTTAGTGGTTTATTTGCATAGAGATGGTTGTAGTATTCTTTGATGGTAGTTTGTATTTCTGTGGGATTGGTGTTGATATCCCCTTTATCATTTTTTATTGCATCTATTTGATTCTTCTCTCTTTTCTTCTTTATTACTCTGTCTAGCAGTCTATCTATTTTGTTGACCTTTTCAGAAAACCAGCTCCTGGATGCATTGATTTTTTTTTTTTGAAGGTTTTTTTTTTTTGTATATCTAGTTCCTTCAGTTCTGCTCTGATCTTAGTTATTTCTTGTCTTCTGCTAGCTTTTGAATTTGATCTTGCTCCTCTAGTTCTTTTAATTGTGACGTTAAGGTGTCGATTTTAGATCTTTCGTCGTTTCTCTTGTTGGCATTTAGTGCTATAAATATCCCTGTAGACATTGCTTTAAATGTGTCCCACAGATTCTGGTACATTGTGTCTTCATTCTTATTGGTTTCAAAGAATATCTTTATTTCTGCCTTCATTTCATTATTTATCCAGTAGTCATTCAGGAGCAGGCTGTTCAGTTTCCATGTGGTTTTGAGTGAGATTCTTAATCCTGAGTTCTAATTTGATTGCACTGTAATCTGAGAGTATTTGCTATAATTTCTGTTCTTTTGCATTTGCTGAGGAGTGTTTTACTTCCAATTATGTGGTCAGTTTTAGAATAAGTGTGATGTGGTGCTGAGAAGAATGTATATTCTGTGGATTTGGGGTGGAGAGTTCTGTAGATGTCTATTAGGTCCGCCTGGTCCAGATCTCAGTTCAAGTCCTAGATATCCTTGTTAATTTTCTGTTTTGTTGATCTGTCCAATATTGACAGTGGGGTGTTAGTCTCCCAGTATTATTGTGTGGGAGTCTAAGTCTTTTTTTTTTTTTTTTTTGAGATGGAGTGTTGTACTATCGCCAGGGCTGGAGTGCAGTGGCCCCATCTCAGCTCACTGCAACCTCTGCCTCCAAGGTTCAAGTGATTCTCCTGCCTCAGCCTCCCAAGTGACTAGGATTATAGGCACCTGCCTCCACACCCAGCTAATTTTTTGTATTTTTAATAGAGATTGGGTTTCGCTATGTTGGCCAGGCTGGTCCTGAATGCCTGACCTCGTGATCCACCTTCCTCAGGCTCCCAAAGTGCTAGGATTACAGCCACCATGCCTGGTGTCTCTTTGTAGGTCTCTAATAACTTGCTTTATTAATCTGGGTGCTCCTGTATTGGGTGCATATATATTTAGGATAGTTAGCTCTTCTTGTTGCATTGATCCCTTTACCATTATGTAATGCTTTCTTTGTCTCTTTTGATCTTTGTTAGTTTAAAGTCTATTTTATCAGAACCTAGGATCATACCCTCTGCTTTTATTTGCTCTCCATTTGCTTCATAAATCTTCCTCCATCCCTCTATTTTGAGCCTGTGTTTGGCTTTGCATGTGAGATGGGTCTCCTGAATAAAGCACACCAATGGTTCTTGACTCTTTATCTAATTTGCCAGTCTATGTCTTTTGATTGGGGTATTTAGCCCATTTACATTTATGGTTAATATTGTTGTGTGTGAATTTCATTCTGCTGTTTTGATGCTAGCTGGTTGTTTTGCGCATTAGTTGATAGAGTTTCTTCATATTGTTGATGGTCCTTACAATTTGGTATGTTTTTGCAGTGGGTGGTACTGGTTGTTCCTTTCCATGTTTAGTGCTTCCTTCAGGAGCTCTTGTAAGGCAGTCCTGGTGGTGATGAAATCTCTCAGTGGTTGCTTGTCCTTAAAAAATTTTATTTCTCCTTCACTTATGAAGCTTAGTGTGGCTGGATATGAAATTCTGGGTTGAAAATCCTTTTCTTTAAGGATGTTGAATATTGGCCCCCACTCTCTTCTGGCTTGTAGGGTTTCTGCCGAGAGATCCGCTGTGCGTCTGATGTACTTCCCTTTGTGGGTAACCCAATCTTTCTCTCTCATTGCCCTTAGAATTTTTCCTTCATTTCAACCCTGGTCATTCTGACGACTATATGTCTTGGGGTTGCTCTTCTTGAGGAATATCTTTGTGGTGTTCTGTCTTTCCTGAATGTGAATGTTGGCCTGTCTTGCTATGTTGGGGAAGTTCTCCTGGATAATATCCTGGAGAGTGTTTTCCAACTTAGTTTCATTCTCCCCTTCACTTTCGGGTACACTGATCAAACATAGATTTGGTCTTTTCACATAATCCCATATTTCTTGGAGGCTTTGTTCATTTCTTTTCACTCTTTTATCTCTAATCTTGCTTTCTCATTTTATTTCATTGAGTTAATCTTCAATCTCTGATATCCTTTCTTCTGCTTGATCAATTCAGCTATTGAAACTTGTGTATGCTTCACAAAGTTCTCATGCTGTGTTTTTCAGCTCCATCAAGTCGTTTATGTTCTTCTCTAAGCTGGTTATTCTAGTTAATGTTTTGTCTAACCTTTTTTCAAAGTTCTTAGCTTCCTTGCATTGGGTTAGAACATGCTCCTTTAGCTCGAAGAAGTTTGTTATTACCCACCTTTTGAAGCCTGCTTCTGTCAATTTATCAAACTCGTTCTCCATCCAGTTTTGTTCCCTTGCTGGTGAGGAGTTGTGATCCCTTGGAGGAGAAGAAGTGTTTTGGTTTTTGGATAATTTAGTCTTTTTGCACTGGTTTCTTCCCATCTTTGTGGATTTATCTACATTTGGTCTTTGAAGTTCATGACCTTTGGATGGAGTCTCTGAGTGGGTGTCCTTTTTGTTGATGTTGAAACTATTTATCTCTGTTAGTTTTGCTTCTAACAGTCAGAACCCTCTTCTGCAGGTCTGCTGGAGTTTGCTGAAAGTTCACTCTAGACCCTGCTTGCCTGGGAATCACCAGTGAGGGCTGCGGAACAGCAAAGATTGCTGCCTTATTCTTCCTCTGGTAGCTTCATTCCAGAAGGGTACCCACCAATGCCAGTCAGAGCTCTCCTGTACTAGGTGTCTGTCAGCCCCTGCTTGGAGGTGTCTCCCTGTCAGGATACATGGGGGTCAGGGAGCCACTTGAGGAGGCACTCTGTCCCTTATCAGAGCTCAGGCACTGTGCTAGGAAATCTGTTGCTCCCTTCAGAGCTGCCAAGCAAGGACATTAAAGTCTGCTAAAGTTGAACACACAACCACCCCTTTTTTCTGGGTGCTCTGTCCCAGGAAGGTGGGGGCTTTGTTTATAAGTCCCTGATGGGCTGCTACGTTTTTTCAGAGATGCCCTGCCCAGCAAGAACGCAGTCTAGTGACAGTCTGCCTGCGGAGGCCTTTCTGAGCTGCCATGGGCTCTTCCCAGTTGCTGTGTCAACTTTCCAGCGACTTTGTTTACACAGGTGAGGTTAAAACCACCTACTGGAGCTTCAGCAATGGCAGACACCCCTCCCCTCACTGAGCTCAAATGTCCAGATCCAGCTCAGACTGTTGTGCTGGCTGCAAGAATTTCAAGCCAGTGGATCTTAGCTTGCTGGTGTTTGTGGCGGTGGGACGCACTGGGCCAGATCACTTGGTTCCCTGGCTTCAGCCCCCTTTTTTAGGGGAATGAGCAGTTCTGACTCACTGGCCTTCTAGGCGCCACTGGGGTATAAGAAGAAAAAAGAAAACTGTGGCTAAAATGGCTGCCCAATTTTGTTCTGGAAACCCAGGGCACTAGCGTTATAGGCACCAGAGAGAATCTCCTGGTCTGTGGGTTGTGAAGACTGTGGGGAAAATGCCTTATCTGAGTCTGAGTGCTACAGTGTCAGGAAATGTCCCTAATGCTTTCCCTTGGCTAGGAGAGGGAGTTCTACAGTCCCTTGCACTTCCCCAGTGAGGTGATGCCCCACCCTGCTTCAGCTTGCCCTCCTTGAGCTGCACTCACTATTTAACCAGTCCCAATGAGATGAACCTGGTACCTCAGTTGAAAATGCGGAGATCTTCCCACTTCTGCCCCCACTTCTGTATTGCTCTTGCTGGGAGCTGTGCACTGCAGCTGTTCCTATTCGGCCATCTTGGCAGAAAATCTCTAGTCTGTTTTCTGACCATAGTCATCCTAGTGGGTGTGAAGTAGTATTACATCCATGTTTTGATTTGAATTTTCCTAATGACTAATGATGAATAACATGTGCTTATTGTCTATTTATATGTCTTCCTCAGAGAAATGCCTGTTCAAGTGATTTGCTCATATTTTATTTGGGTTGTTTTTCTTTTTGTTGTTGAATGGTAGGTGTTCTTTGGATATTAAACCCTTGGCAGATATTTCATTTGCAAATAATTTCTCTCATTCTGTGAGCAGTCCTTTTGCTCTCTTGATAATGTACTTTGCACAAACATTTTTAATTTTAATCAAGTTTAATGTATCTATTTTTCTTTTGTTACTTATGCTTTTGGGTCCATATTTAAGAAACTATTGCCAAATCTAAGGTTATGAATATTTACCTCTATGTTTTATTTTAAAGGTTTTAAAGTTTTAGCTCTAAGTATTTGATCCATTTTGAGTTAATTTTTTATAGTGTAAGGAATTCACTTTATTCTTTTGCATCAGGCTATCCAGTTGTTTCAACACCCCTTTGTGGAAGACACTGTTTTTGCCCCATTGCATGGATTTAGCATCATTGTCAAAAATCAATAGGCTAGAAGTCTATGCGTTTATTTCTGGACTCCATTGATCTATATATCTCTCTTTATGTCAGCACTACATTGTCCTGATTACTTTATCTTTGTGGTAAGTTTTAAAATTGAGAAGTACAGGTCCTCTTTGTTTCACATTTGGATTTTTTCCCCCCATAGATTTAAGAAAATAATGTGGTAAGACCACTTAATATGAGATCTACTCTCTTAAATTTTTAAGTGTACAAACAGTATTGTTAATTTTAGGCACAATGTTGTACAGTAAATCTCTAGAGCATATTCATTTTGCATAACTAAAACTTTATACCCATTGAATATCAACTTTATGCACACTTACTTTTTTTTTTTTTTTTTTTTTTTTAAAGACAGAGCCTAGGTCTGTCACTCAGGCTGGAGTGCAGTGGTGCAGTCACAGCTCACTGCAGCCTCAATGGGATCCTCCTACCTTGGTCTCCTGAGTAGCCAGGACTATACGCATGCACCACCATGCCCAGCTAAGTTTCATTTATTTATTTTTTTGGGACAGAGTCTTGCTCTGTCACCAGGCTGGAGCGCAGTGGCACAGTCTTGGCTCACTGCAGCCTCCACCACCCGGGTTCAAGTATTTTTTTTGACAGAGTCTTGCTCTGTCGCCAGGCGCAAGGCTCTAGAGTGCAGTGGTGCAATCTTGGCTCACTGCAATCTCTGCCTCTGGGTTCAAGCAATTCTCCTGCCCTAGCCTCCCAAGTAGCTGGGGCTACAGGTGGGTGCCATGATGCCCAGCTAATTTTTGTATTTTTTTAGTAGAGACGGGGTTTCACCATGTTGGCCAGGATGGTTTCGATCTCTTGACCTTGTGATCTGCCTGCCTCAGCCTCCCAAAGTGCTGGGATTACAGGCATGAGCCGCTGTGCCGGGCCTAAGTTTAATTTTTAAATTTTTTGTAGACATAGGGTCTCACTATGTTGCCTAGGCTGGTTGCAAACTCCTGGTCTCAAGCAATCCTCCCACCATGGTCTTTCAAAGCATTGGGATTATAGGTGTGATCCACCATACCTGGCTGCACTTAGCTTTTAACTGGTGACTTATAACAGCACTGGTGAAAGTGACAATTGTATTGTCTACTTTGATACAGCTTTTTTAAAATCCAGTTTTATACATATTCTTTTGACTCTTTCTAGTATGTGTTGGGTAGGTGAGAGGTGTATGGCGGACATAGAATTATCTGTAATCCACCGCCAGTGATGAGGTCTTCATTGCCAGCCAGCCAGATGATATTCAAACCCCAATATTCCATCTTAGCATCTGCTTTTCCAGAAGACTACTGCTACCAAGGCGGACTCTGGAATAGAGATTAGTATGTAGGAGACTTATCAGGGAATACTTTCAGAGCTAACAATTTTTGTGGAAGGATAGGAAGAAGGATTGACTGGGCAGAGGGAGAAGTCAGGCTGTGATTCAGTCTTCACAGAGCCTCAGCCAACTTCACAGGGGCTCAGAAGCTGGGATGGCTTTTCAAAGTAGTCCCAAATTGGGATGAAGGGACTATTAATCTTGTACACTGACCTGTCATTTTATGGGGCTGTGTTCATGGGTGCAGCTATCTTCAGCTGAGGGCAGTTCTTGGAGAGCTAAGGGCTATCTGCCAGCAGCACTTCCAGCTGCTGGTGAATATAAACCTTTCAGTCCTGAAATGGGGATCTGGGTAGCCATCACAGAACCCACTTAGTAATTATTCACTAACAAATGTAATTTCAATGTTAGGTCTGAGGCAGTTAACAGACTTTTGCATACTTATTTCTTATTGATATGAAAGAGGGAGTTAGCAGGAAAGCATTAGGTATTGGAGGGAGTATAGGACATCTAATGGGATCGCAGAGAAAGGTAAAGCTGCTGAGACAGAAGAAACAGTTCTCTGATTCCATGACTGCATCTAGGAATTCAGCTGTGAAGAAATGGAAGCAGAAGGCTGTATTATTATTATTATTATTATTATTATTTGTGTTTTGTCCTTCAGGAGCTTAGCAGAGATCTTGTCTAACTTCCAACATAGTATGACTTTGCATGGTTTATAGAAATTTTTTAACCTTATTAAAATAACTGTTTTCAGAGGATTATTATTTGAGGTGTTATTTTTTTTGGAGTTCACTGATAGTGTCAACGGCATTTATTTATTGGTGCTGCGTGTTTGGTTCACCAGGAGGCATACTCTGAGATGGTGTTTATTTTTCAGGGTATGCATGAGGGAGTGCCCTTAGCATCAAACCTTTGAAGAGTGGTAGAAGCAGCAGGGTTGGCATGGGGAAGGATCTAGCTGTGATGTAGACCCAGCCCAGCAGCCTCAGCCAACTCAATGGGGAGCTCTGGAGCGAAAAAGGCCTGGCAGAGATGTCTTGAATTGAGCCAACATTTCTAGTGCTTTTAAACCCTAATCAGTCATTTGACTGTGGGCTGCCCCTAGAAGGGTATGACTTTTAGGGGAGAGGGTTCTTTATGGCTGAGACTAAGACAGACCCAGAAGGGGTTGACAGCAAAGGCTGCACACCCCACAGCTGGGGCCATAGATCTTCCTAGTGACTCTCTTAATGTCACATGGCTAAGAAGTGGTAAGGAATCTAGGATTTCTGATGCCTACTTAGGAGAGTTTCTGTCCTTCACATGCTGCCTCTCAGCTCATGTGATGACCCAGCGGGACCAGCACCAAGCTTGCCAATGTGATCTCTAGGCCTTGTTCTTGGCAGCAGTGGCTGAGCTATGTGGACTTTATGTGAAAGTAATATTTTTGAAAAACCTCAGGTGGCCTAGGTTTAACAGAGTAAGTTCCAGGATTGGCTGAGGCAAAGAATTTCTGGCATGGAGTCATTGCTAATTTACCAAGTTCTCTCAGACAATTTATTATAAATCTGAAGGGACACTGAACTGGCCAGCTTGCTTCCCATTTTTGTTCATTTCCAGGGTGAATACTGAGTTTGGCGTCTCTCTGGCTCTCTTTGCTGCCTGAGTATGTCAGTCTCGATCTAAAAATAGCCTGAATCTTACTAGGTTCAATGTGGGTTGACTAGGGTTCAATTTTTCTGGAACCCTGAGGAGTTTGGAGAGGAGGATGAAGGGGAGTCATTAAGAGAAAGAAAAGGTTTTATTTGTGGTGAACATGTATGGCTTGGTCTGAACATTACAAAATGAGCAATTGCTTCAGGAAGGCTAGGTTAACATAGAAGAGGTTGTCCATTAACCTTTAAGAAAGCAAGGAATTGTTACACAGCTGTGTAGACACAGTAGGAGAGAGACAATGATTGATGGCTAAAGAGACGGCATGGAGGTAAAACAAAAAACATGGTCCAGGAGTCAAAAGCTCTGGATTCTAGTTTTTACTCTGCTTCTTACTAGAATATATCTTTGGGTCAAAGTCTTCATCTCTCTTGGATTTAGTTTCTCCACATTCAAAATGGGTCTGCTTATGTTGAATTTGCCTTACTCCTTTGATTGTTACAGGGAACAAATGAAACAATGGATGTAAATGAGTGAAGTTCCATATAAAAAAGGATTAATTTCTTAGGCCCTGTCCTACAAATTCCAGGGCTTTGGGCAGTTTTTGGGACTCTGTGATACATACAAAACGTTAGGTGCGCTCTGAATGAAGAGAACAATTTAAACAGGCTTTGTGTGAGCAAGAAGTCTGTTTATTCACCAGGGTTCAGATGGGCTGAGTCTGAAAAGAGAGTCAGCAGAGGGTGGTGGGATAGGAGCTGGTTTCATAGATTTGGGGAAGGCAGTGGAAAGTTACAGAAATTACAGTTCAGGGTGGTTTTTGCAAGGGGTGGGTGGGTGTCAGGGGGGTGGCTGTGTGTGTCACAAGGTTCAAGGTCCAGTGTCACAGTTGAGGCAGAACAATGATGGAATGTTGTGAGGTTGGTTAATCAGGCACTGCAGGAGCTAGCTATTCTTCTCCTTTTGTGGTTTTCTTGTTATCTTAGACTTTCTGGCTTCGGGAGGCCATCTGGAGGTGTACGTATGGGTCAGAGGGGTCACCATGGCTTGACGTGGTGTAATTCATGGTGCAGTCAGTTCAAAGAACCTTGCATTCCTGCCTTTTTATATTAATAATATGAAGGTAAAAAAGTAAAAACTACAAAAAGTGGGGGGCAGTAAAATTTTAGGGGCAGTACAGAGGGGTGATGGGTGACGTTTCTCAGGGCTTCTTTGAGAGGGATTAGGGGTGTCATGGAAACCTAAAAATGGGAGAGATTTTAGATTGCTGAGAGATTTGGGGGCAAGGGGTGATAGTGGGGTTGTTAGAAGCAGCATTTGCCATATTGACTGATTGGTTATAGCTTGGATACAATTTTGTAGGAATTGACAGATTAGTCAGAAAAGGCAAGGTCCAAATAAGAGAAGGAGGATAGATATAAGTGGCCTGCTAATGGAAGGAGCTGTTATACCCAGTTAGAGAGTGGCTAGCTAGGTCCAGAATAATCATTTGCCTGATTAGTGAGCTTTTGGGCCCTGTCTTTAAGTCTTTTGATGGCATCATAAACAAGGCCAGATTGGTTTAGATAAAAGCAGCATTTTTCATTTAGGAATAGGCAGAGTCCTCCTTTCTTAGCAGTTAGTAGATTGAAGCCTTGGTGATTTTAGAGGACAACTGCAGCCAGGGAATTAACTTGGGCTTGGAGGACAGATAGTGTTTGAGTTATGTCTGTAATGCTGGTGGAGAAATGATTAGAGAGACTGAGAAATTTAGTGATGGAAGGAGTAAGGCCTGCTATACCTGTCTCCATTGTGGCAGTGGAGACTCCTCATCCTACAAGTAAGGGGATTAATGGAATGACCTTTTTTTTGTTGTGTAGGAGTTACAAGGGGGACAGGGAAGTGTTGATTTCCGTTGGTAAACTGGATTTTGGGAGTAAGGAAAATTAAGGTATAGGTGCCTGTTTAGTTGGCAGGAAGGCAGAGGTAGGTAGAAGAGCTACAGAAGAAAAAGTTTTTGGCTTAGGCAGAACTGAAAGTGTAAACTGAAAAAGTGAGAAAGTATTTTGGGGGAGTCTGGGGTCTTGTACCCAGATACCAAGGGAACCAGCAAGGGCCGTGGCTCTTAAAGGTTGTTGTGGGGTTTGATAGGGTAATTGTGTGAAAGGAGAGGTGTTGTTTTAATGGTGTATGAGAAAACATTTGGAATTTATGAGTAACCATTCACTTGCATTAACAAGGTTAGGTATGAGCAGGCAGGAAGAGAGGTCTGGAGGAGAGTTTGATGAACAAGGGGAGGGCAGCCAAGTGTGGAGTGAGAGACAGGGTAAATGCCTGCCTAGGCAAAACTTGCTATTGACATTCTGCAGACTGCGAAGCTGGTATGTTCCTATTTCTTGGTTAATGTGGGTAACAGGGCTTTGGAGGTGGAGTGTGAAGAAGCACAAAGAGGGTGGGAGGTTTTCTAGGGGAATTCCTGTGGTGATTGTCAGGAAATGCACAGGGGAGTGATGATAGGGATAGTTGTTGTGTGGTTAATGGCCCAATAACGTGGGGTGTGGAGGTCGTATAGGGTGAGAGGTTATATAGGTAGGTGCAAAGAAGAGCAGTGGCCTATTGGTATGAGATATTTGAGGTGTTTCTGTTGAGTAGACGAGTTCTTCCAGAGGGTACAGGTGGGGGTTGCGGAAGGAAGTCCAGAGATGTAAAGAGACAGAAGAGTTTGCCCAGTCTGCTGGTAGGGCGGGGACAGTTGTGTAGGAGGAAGAGGAGAGGGATTTTAGAGATGTTGGGGAGAGTATAGGGGTTTGGCACTACAGGATGGATGGGGAGCACTATCTGATTAAAAGGTGAAGGTTTTGGACTAACCTGTAGGACTTGTCTGGTTTTTGGAAGGGTAGGATGGGGGTTTTGTAGGGAGAGTTAGTGGGAACTAAAAGGCCTTGTTGTAGAAAGTGAGGAATAACAGGAGTTAGGCCTTTTAAGGCTTGTGCTGGGATGGGGTACTGGTGCTGCGTAGGATAAGGGTGATTAGATTTTAAGGGGATGATGAGTGGTGAGTGAGCAAGGGATGGGGAGGTGGTGTCCTACACCCTAAGGTTAAGGTAGTGGGACGTAAGGGGAGCTATTGAGGGAGGTAGGGCTTGGGGAGGAGGCGGCAATGAGGTGTGGCTATAGCTCAGGAATAAAGAGTCGGATAATTTTGCTAGGATATCTTGGCCTAACAGGAACTGGGCAAGTGGGGATGATTAGGAAAGAATGTGGAAAGGAGTGCTGGCCTAATTGACACCAGACCTGGGGAGTTGTGAGAGGCCTGGAGGCCTTACCGTCAATTCCCACAACAGTTATGGAGGCCGAGGAGACAGATCCTTGAAAAGAAGGCAGTGCGGAGTGGGTGGCCCCCATGTTGATTAAGAAGGGGATGGACTTACCATCCACCGTAAGAGTTACCTGAAGCTTGGCATCCGTGATGGTCCAGGGGGCCTCCGAGATGTTCGGGCAGTGTCAGTCTTCAGCTGCTAGGCTACAGCAACGTGAGTCAGACAGTCCGACTTCCAGTGGAGGCCCACAGAGACAGGGCAGGGCTTAGGAAGAATCCTGGCCTGCAGGCATTCCTTGGCCCAGTGGCCAGATTTCCGACATTTGAAGCAGGGTCCGGGAGGGGTAGCTGGACACTGCAGTCTGGGTGCTTTGAAGTCTTTGTGAGCCAGCGCTGTGGCTGGGGTTTGTCATAGGGTAGAGGCAAGCATCTGTAGTTCTGAGATGCGCTGTGGCTGGGCAGCTTCTTCCCTGTTACTGAACACCTTGAAGGCGAGGTTGATTAATTACTATTTTGGGGTTTGAGGGCCATATTTTAATTCATATAGCTTTTTAATGTTAGGGGCTGATTGGGTAATAAAATGCATATTAAGTTTTTCAGCAGTGACAGTCTAAGTAAGGATGATATTTAAGTTACTCCAGGTGAGATTGTGAGACTGGGTTAAGTATTAAAATTCTTGTATATATTTGGTGGGATCTGATGGACATTTTGTATGTACCACAGAGTCCCCAAAACTGCCCAAAGCCCTGATAAGTGGCTGAAGATTGACAGTGCCCGAACATCTCAGAGGCCCCCTGTACCATCATGGACGCCAGGCTTCCGGTAACTTACTGCGGAGGGTAAGTCCATTCCCTTCTTAATCAACATGGGACCACCCACTCCACACTGTCTTCTCTTCAAGGACCTGTCTCCTTGGCCTCTGTATTTGTTGGGATCTGACAGACTGATTTATTTTCTTCTGGGTATGTAACCAGTAATGGGACTGACTGCTAGGTCAAATGGTATTTCTGTTTTTAGCTCTTTGAGGAATTGCCACCAATAGTGTATAAACATTCCTTTTTTTCCATAACCTCTTCAGCAACTGTTATTTTTTGACTTTTTAATAATAGCCATTCTGACTGATATGAGATGGTATCTTATTGTGGTTTTGATTTGCATTTCTCTAATGATCAGTGATATTGAGATCTTTTTATATGCTTGTTGACCACATTTAAGTCTTCTTTTGAAAAGTGTCTGTTCATGCTCTTTTCCCACTTCTTAATGGGTTGTTTTTTTCTTGTAAATTTAAGTTTCTTATAGATTATGGCTATTAGACTTTTTTCTGATGCATAATTTATAAAAGTTTTCTCCCATTCCATAGGTTGTCTATTTACTCTGTTGATAGTTTCCTTTGCTGTACAGAAGCTCTTAAGTTTAATTCGATGTTTGCCAATTTTTGCTTTTGTTGCAATTGCTTTTGGTGTCTTCGTCATGAAACCTTTGCCCATTCCTATGTCCAGAATGGTATTGTTTATGTTATCCACCAGGATTTTTATAGTTTTGGTTTTCATATTTAAGTATTTAATCTATCTTGCGTTGATTTTTGTATATGATGTAAGGAAGGGGTCTAGTTTCAATTTTCTGCATATGGCTAGCCAGTTACGTCAGCACCATTTATTGAATAGGGAGTCCTTTCCTCATTGCTTATTATTGTCAGCTTTGTCAAAGGTCAGATAGATGTAGGTGCAGACTTATTTCTGGGCTCTGTATTCTGTTCCATTGGTCTATGTGTCAGTTTTTGTACCAGTACCATGTGTTTGGTTATTATATTCCTGTAGCATAGTTTAATGTCAGGTAGTGTGATGCCTTCAGTTTGGTTCTTTTTGGTTAGGGTTGCCTTGGCTATTTGGGCTCATTCCTGGTTCCACATGAATTTAAAAATATATATTTTTTTCTGATTCTGTGAAGAATGTCATTGGTAGTTTAATAGGAATAGTAATGAATCTATAAATTGCTTTGAACAGCATGGCTGTTTTAATGATATTAATTTTTCCTATCCATAAGCATGGAATGTTTTTCCATTTGGTTGTGTCATCTCTGATTTCTTTCAGCAGTGTTTTGAAATTTTCATTTCAAAGATCGTTCACCTCCCTAGTTAGCTGTAATCCAAAGTATTTTATTCTCTTTGTTGCAATTGTGGATGGGATTACATTCCTCATCAAGCTCTTGGCTTGACTGCTGTTGTGGCATAGGAATGCTAGTGATTTGTGTACATTGATTTTTTATCCTGATAATTTGCTGAAGTTGTTTATTAGTTTAAGGAGGTTTTAGTTTCAGACTACAGGGTTTTGTAGATATATGTTTGTGCAGTCTGTAAACAGGGATTGTTTGACTTCCTCTTTTCCTATTTACATGCCTTTTTTTTTCTCTTGCCTGGTTGTTACAGCCAGGACTTCCAATAGTATATTGAATAGGAGAGGGCATCCTTGTCTTGTTCCAGTTATCAAGGCAAATGCTTCCAGCTTTTGCCCATTCAATTTGATGTTGGCTGTGGGTTTGTCAAAGGTGGCTCTGATTATTTTGTGGTAGGTTTGAAGGAAGGTAATAGTACATTTTTTTTTCTCCTATTGGAGAAACAATTTAAAGTATTTGTATATTACTTTGGATGATAGGACTTTTTGTAAAGGATTAGATTGTATATAATGACTCAAACAGCATAATTTAGTGATTATGTTAGATATGGTGTATGTGTCATTTGGTGATTATATTAGGTACTGTCATAATCATGATTATAACATAATTTAATGATTTCGTTAGGTACCCTGTTAAGTATAGTCAAAACTGACACAGTACTGAATACAATAAGATATTCAATAAGTCACTATTAAAAAGGAATTCTTACCTGTTTAGATTTTTATTGGGGAGGGATACTACACTATGGGTAGAAATGAAGACATATTGCAAAGTTAGGCAAAGCCCTGGAAAACATTTTTCTTTTAATTTCTATTTTCTATGTTCCATATTTACCGGTATTAAATACTGCTTTAATTGGTAAGAATCCTTTTAAAGATAACCAGGACACAGAATTGATTAATGACTTGTTAGCATTGTGAGAGCTGGAGACAAAACAGAATGTTCTGGATCCTCAGCCACATTACGTGTGTTCAAATACGCATGTGCCTAATAACCGTGTTGAGATTATTGTGGGATTTCTAGAGTTAGACTAACTTCTTTACTTTTTACCACCTTTCTGCTTGGCTATTTTAGTGAGAGTATAGTTGATTTCTAGTTCTCTCGAAGTAGATGGTTCTAAGCCTGCTGTTCCACTCCTAGTTTTCCTTTCCTGTTCTATGCACTTGTACATAGGTTTTAAATTATACGTTGCAAGCTTTCCATGCCAAAGGAAACTATCTTTGTTATAAATGCCTGAAGGTTGACTATATTCTCCCTTTGTTCTATATTTTGTTTCTATTATTACAATTAGTATAGTCTACCTAATAAAAAAGGGGGCACTTAACTATTTCCTAAAGACTTATTAAGACCTTCTGCATGCATTATCTGATTTAATCTACACAAAAGTCTCATGAGGTAAGTGTTGCCATTTCCATTTTGTAAAGGAGAAAACGAGCTAAGAAAGATCTTATTATTTGGAAAACCGTATTATTAGCATTCATTCATTCGCCAAATATTTATTGAGCTCAGTTTAAGACACTGAGTTTATGGTTGCCAAAAAGAGGTTCTTACCTTCATGAACCTTATATTCTAGTGGAATCTACATCACAGAGCCTTTGACTTTAATACTGACGTGTAATTGAGCAACCCATACTGTAAAATCCTTGAAAGTAGAGATGATATCCATGGGCTATATCAATTCAATTACCAAACTGAATGAAATTCTGGCAGTTAGAATTTATTCTTATCTGCCACCTGCTGTTTCCTCCTTACTGGATGTTTGAAAAGGTGCATACCTATGCATGGGTGGAATAGATGGATAGCCCCTCCTAAGCTGATTTCCTCCAGTGACTTTTCTTCTCCCCAAATTCCCATCAAGGGTTATTTAGCTGAAGGTTCTCTAATTTCTGTTTCCTGCTTGTAAGTGTCAAAAACAATATGTTATAAGAAACCCATAATCTAGGAACTTGTCATTGATATCTCAGCACAAATGAATTCATTGATAAATAGCAGAGGCTGTTTTCACTAGAGAGGCACAGGTGAAGGTATACCCCAAGAAAGTAAAAGCTCAGATATTTTGTTCTGGCTGAGGCTATTTCATTTTTCTGCAAGGCAGCCGAGTACTGTCTAAGTAATTAGGGCAAATTACCAGGCCTAGGGCAATGGGGGTGGAGATACATGTGAAGGCAAAGACAAAGTGCTAAGGAGCTTTTGGTGATATATGGGAAGTAAGTGTGTCTGCATGTGTGTGTATGTGTGTGTGTCACAGTTTTGCCTGAAGCACGACTCATATCTGAGAGTTGCCATTTGTAACTACGAAGAAAATAACACCTCATTTAAGCTTCATTTCTCTTTGGATTTGGCTGTTAAGACTGCACAATTTATGTGGTGCTTTCATTTCATGGGATACGATTATAGTTACTGTGTTAGGTTGGGTCAACAATGTGTCAGTAGACCAGTACCGTATATTATTCATTACCTAAATACAATCATGTATTTTCATAAAAGTAGCTACCTCTCCATTGTGCCCATCTTTCACCTAAAGAGGAATTAAGGGAAGAAATGAAGCATAGCGTTTTTATGGATGTTTTTGCTTCATTTAAGCTGCCAGAGTAGTTTTGTGGTCCTAATTTAAAACCTATTATAGTCTAGAGAAGGGCTACTTAGAGGTGGAAAGTAAGAGGGTTTCACCTGGCTAGCTAAATGAGAATGTAATTCTCAATGACTGTTGAAACAATACTGAGGACAATAAGGATTGTAATATTTTTGAAAAGCAGCCTGCAAATCAAATTCAAGGGGAGAAAAGATTTCTCGTTTTCTTATTTTTGGAGTCAGCAGGATTTCCAGCTGCATGTAATTTCAGGAAGTGATGTGACTATTTATTCAATAATGCCTTGCAAATTTCCTGGGAAATGATGGAATAATTCCGATGAAATTAAAGTGGCTATTGAAATATATGTCATACTATTTGCCAACTGTTATTTCTTGTCTATTTAATCATATTCATTTTATAATGAAAGTAAACTCTTAGTGAATACTTTCCATAGACATTTTCTAGGACTGAAAATACATTATCGAAATCCAGATCACCAAAGCCAACCAAATTAAATAAATAGTGAGTGCCTTCTGTGGTGCCATGTATGATGCTAGGTATTGGGAAAACAAAAAGTCACTTAAAATTTTTTTTTTCTGAACTCGTGGAGCTTAATGACTGGTGGTAGAGACAGGCATTGAAGCAATGGGGCACTCAGACACATGTAAAATGACAACATTGGGAAGTGCTATGTAGGGAAGGCGCATGGTGCTACAACAGCATCTGGCATTCATGGAAGGCTTCTCATGTATGTGGTGTTAAAGCTGAGACCTAAAGAATGAATAGGAATTACATAGGTAAAGAGTAAGAACAAGAGTCTTTAAGGATGGTATGTAGAATCTTAAAAATTTCATGGTGGAGGGTAGCAGTACACGGTGGGGTACATGGTACAAAAATAGGCTGGTGAATCAAGGGCTAAACCCTGAGGCTTATAGACCAGGTGAAAAATCTTGTCTATTTTAAGAATAATGAAACGATTTTAATAGCAGGGGTGAGGGTGGATGAGGGGTGATGCAACCATGTCTCTGCTTTGGGAATATTACTCTGGATGCAACGTGGAGGATGGATAATAGAGGGTCCCAAGTGTGGGTGGCAAAGCAGTTGTGAGGCTCCTGTAAATGTCCAGATGAGAAGGAATGTTAGCAAAGACTAAAGGCCATGCTTTATGGTTGGTTTAAAATAAATTTACAATACTTTGATCCCAGGTTGGCATCTATGTTCACTCACTCACACATGAGCTGATGGTTTGTGAGATGTTTGAGAACCTGTTTCTCAGGATCCAGTCCTTGATTGTCATTTCTTGTTTACATCAGGGAAGCCAAATGCATTTTTATCCAGGTGCCTAGTCTGGCTGGTTGGTAGAAGATCCTGGGAGAGCAATACTGAGAAGGCTTCTGCAGTCACATAACCGCTTAGCAATAGAGAGCACTTTAATAGCTCCTTCCGTGAGCACAGAATTGGGAGTGGTGGCATGCATGCCTTTTCAGAGCCTTTACGGCTCACATTCTCCATGGCAGACTTCGCGTTTTTCTCCAATGTATAGGAGTAGTACTTGTCCCAGCCCTCACAACCATTTTCCTAGACACTCTGCCTCTACTCGCTATGCTTTTCTGGGATTTTGAAGTGCAACATCCTGGGTCAGGTTCATTCTTCCTTTGAATGCACTCAACTCTCTTAGACCCTTAATCACCATCTCTCTACTTGCTTTCTATCTTCTAAAACTTTGTAAACATCTCTCATTTTCTGTTATATCCATTATATTCTTACTGTCCTGTGGATCACTATGTTTTTATTAATCTCTTTTGCTCCATTTATATTTTCAGGGTTTCATTTATTCAATTTTCTGTTTGTTCAGTCTACCATGTTAAATCAAAACTTGTGCCATGGTTTTCCACTTATGCTCTTTGGTATGTACTTATTTAACTGAAGAAATATGCAACCATCAGAGAATGTCAGTGAACAATTTACAATCTCTATTAGGGCAAATGACTGGGTATTGACATGTTTTGGCTGTGTCCCCATCCAAATCTCATCCTGAAAACCACTGCCATGATTCAGTTATTTCCCACCAGCTCCCTCACACAACACATGAGAATTATGGAAGCTGAGATTGCATAATCATGGGGGTGGTTTTCCTCATACTGTTTTCATGGTAATGAATAAGTCCAATGAGATCTGATAGTTTTATCAGGGGAAACCCCCCTCACTTTTTTCTTGTCTTCTTTTCTGCTGCCATGTAAGACATGCCTTTTACCTTGTGTGATTGTGAGGACTCCTCAGCCATGTGAAATTGTGAGTCCACTCAACCTCCTTTTCTTTATAATTTACCCAGTCTTGGGTATGTCTTTATCAGCAGTGTGAAAGGGACTAATACAGGTATGATTAAAATATTTTGGGCTTTGGTCTGTCTTTCCAGTTCTATCACTCCCCACACCTCCGTAACCACATTATCATTTCATACACCAATATACCTTTAGTTCACTGTCTTGACATAGTTTTCTCAGGGCTGCTTATTGTTGATTATGTTCTCTGAGCTTCAAATTCCCTTCACTCTAGCTAAATTCTTCTTACTCTTTGAAATCTGGTTTAAGTGCCCTTTATTTTGAAACCTAACTCCAAGGTATGATTCATGTATTCTCTCTCTCATCTGAATACCTCCCTTGGATTCATAATGTCTTTTGCTTTCTTGATTGTAACATTTATAACCGTATCAGGATGTTTGACTCTCTAGTTTATAAAGTAGACTGAACCCCTTGATGACAGGCTCAGGGTTTATTGGTGCAGTATTTCCATGACCTGTATTACACAGTAGGCACTCGATACCTTCTTGTGGAATTAATGAAGCTATGGGACTCCACTCCTAGAAGTGATCTGTTTTCATCACTTTAGGAAGTCTGTTTTACTATGGTGCTTTCTTCACAGTTGCAGTTTATGGACTCTCATTATCAGAAAATTAACTGCACAGAACACCTATGCAGAACATGAGGTTACCAAAGGTCAAGTGCATGTTATTGATTTGGGCACAGGGAAGTTTATGAGCCTTGTGAGCACCATTTAGAAATTCTCAATTGTGTATACTGCAGGTGAAGTACATTTTATGTTGAAGCACGTGGTTAATTATTGAGATTTGGCTATTAAAGCAATAGCCTCTTGTTCAATCTGTGTTGATGATGCAAATGGAAAACATAGCTAAAAATATCGCTATGTCTGAAAAAGCCAGTCCAAAAAATAAAAAGCAATTAGCTTGAACAGCTGGAAGCAGATTTTGCCAGGATCTGTATTTACCAATATTTGAGTACAATTGGTTCACAATTTTGTACTTGGGGTAATAGCATCACTCAAGTCCCAGAGGAGGAAAATTTCTTTTGCTGGATATTTTTCTAAGCACTCCCCTTCTTCCCCCCCTCTCCTTCAATCATACACTTAGAGGTCTATGATATATAATGTCAAATAATCTTAAGGACCTAGGAGGAAAAATAGGGAGATAATACAGGAAATCAAAGAAAGCAGTCTCTGGGCCTAGGTTGTCTACGTTTGAGTCCCAAATTCAATGTTACTCTGTGACCCTGGGGAATTTACTTACCCTCTATGTACCTCATTTTAAAATGGGCTTACAAAGATATATTTCAGTATTGTTGTAGGATGAAATTTACATACTTGTAAATTTCTTAGAAAAAGCCTTGGTGTGTCATAATTCTGTGATTGATTTATAGTTCTGAGGTCAAATACCAGTTTTGACTTCTTTTGTAGTGATGAAAAATATTCATCCCCACCTACATTGTACAGTGAAACTCACTGTCCTAAAATTCACACCAGAAACAGAGTTAGTGCCAAGATCCTCTTGTGCCCTTTAATTAATGCTTCTTAATATTTGTCATCTCTACTTCCATTCTAAAATCCAACTTGTAGCTTTCATTTAAAAAAGGGAGTGTCTATGGCCAATGAAGGAGTTTATCCTTTCATTACTATTCCGCTTAGTTTCTGTGTCAGTTGATTTTTTCCCCCTAGATTGTACTCTATCAATTTGAATGTATAGCAACATCAAACAAAAAAGCAGAAGTAATTACGTTTGTCAGTCCTAAGAATTTTAGTCAGGTCCAAGAATTTTGTACCAAATATCCATGAAGTGGTGGGTAGATTATAATACCTAATACAGAGTATCAGAATGAGATCTTACAGTCTCACACATACTCTCAATGTGGTATGAGATGCCACATTGAGCTAACGCATTACTTTTTATATGAATGAAGGCTGTTCAAGGACTTGAGAATAATTTTTCTTAATTAGTATAACCCCTGCTTCCATTTTCTTTATATACTACACTTTGCTCACTGATGCCTCCTTTCATGTTGTGTGAAAAAGCAAATTTCAGTCTTGTCTTGATGGATTATAAATTCGAAGAGTTCAGAGCACAAATGAGTATGTATGTATGTATGCTTCTGCGCATGCATACCTATGCTTATAAAAAGTGACAACTGGCTAGTTGTGTTGCTGACACCTGTAATCTTAGCACTTTGGGAGGCCGAGGTGGGCAGATCACTTGAGGTCAGGAGTTCGAAACCAGCATGGCCAACATGGTGAAACCCCATCTCTATTAAAAATACAAAAATTAGCCAGGTGTAGTGGCACATGCCTGTAGTTCCAACTACTCAGGAGACCAAGACATGAGAATTGTTTGAACCCAGGGAAGTCAAGTTGCAATGAGCCCAGATTTTGCCACTGCACTCCAGCCTGGGCAACAGAGCGAGACTCCATCTCAAAAAAAAAAAAAAAAAAAAAAGAAAACCTGTGGAGACTTCTGTTTATAAATGAAAATGTTAAAGTGTTAAAAAAAATTTTGCATACCATGCAAAAAGTAAACTACTAAAGCTAATATTCCACAGAAAACTAAATGGATATCAGATAGACTTGTAGAATCTATAATAATGGGTAAACCCCCTGAACAAACACTTCAACAGGATAAGTCTATTAGGGGAACTGTAATAAAATTTCCCTATGGGAACTTTTCTCTCAATGAAATCATCAGATCTATTAAGAAATAAAAGAGAAAGTTTAAATATCTCAGACTTTTAAAACTCTGAGAATATTTTAGACCATAGCTATCAACACAGAGACTGTTGGACAGAAAAATACCTTATACTGCAGAGAGAACTGGATTAGAGGTAGAGGGAAAACAGTAGAGAGAAACAGATACGTTAGATAATTAACAGTGTAGTATGCTTAGATTTAAGGGGAGGGAAATGAAAGGGTGTACATATCCAGCAGCAAAGAAAGGTCTCTCTTTCCAAAGCTGACTCAGTGCTGTAAGTGTTTCACAGCTGGAAAAGTAGGAGGGTAAGCTACTAAGAGAACTAGGAACTACTCATGCATTGTCTGAATTCCTACAGGGTAGAAAGTGGAACACTCCAAGGGTATTTCTCTGTGATCATTAGGAGGGTTTGGAGTCAGACAACCTTGAGGGGGAGTCACCCTCCATAGTCTGTAGCCATTGGAAGTGTGTCAGTGCTCCCAACAATAAATCCACCTTAGCTCAGCTATGCAGCAACCACAATAGCATGCTACTGGTACAAAAAGAGGCACATAGACCAGTGGAACTGAATAGAGAGCACAGAAATAAGGCCATACACCTATGACCATCTGATCTTCAATAAAGCTGACAAAAACAAGCAATGGGGAAAAGACTCCCTAGTCTGTAAATGGTGCTGGGATAACTAGCTAGCCATATGCTGAAGATTGAAGCTGGACCCCCTCCTTATGTCATATGCAAAATCAACTCAAGATGGATGAAAGACTTAAATGTAAAATCTAAAACTATAAAAACCCTGGGAGGCAATCTAGGCAATACCATACTGGACATAGAAAAAGGCAAAGATTCCATAACAAAAATGCCAAAAGCATTTGTAACAAAAGCAAAAAGTGAAAAATGGGATCTAGTCAAACTTAAGAGCTTCTGTACAGCAAAGGAAACTATCATATTACCTAGCAGGGGAGACACTATGATCACAAGGGTGGATTTCCCAGGGTGAGGCTTACCTATTGCACCCTGGGTGTGCTGACCCCTGCAGTTTTCCCAAATGTGAGAAACTTGACTGCATAATTTGTGGTAGTGGGGTGACTGCATTTGCTGCAGCTGTACCTGGAGGGCTTCTGCCTGCTCCATGGAGTGGGAGGTCTGAATCTGTAGCCATGACTTGGGAGGCTGCAGCTGAGCCCAGAAGGGTGGGCCTCCTGCCTGCTACTGGACCTGAGAGCACAGGGTCCATAGCCATGGCTTGGGTGGCTGCAGTGTACCTGGGGAGCTCCCGCCCCAACTTAGAAGGGGCGAGGCTCCCTCTTGTCTCTGGCTCCCAATGGCTGTGTGGAGTGTGCAGCCCCAACCATGCTTCCCTGCTGTAGCTGGTGTGACGGCAGCTGCTACTCCAGACAGCCCACTGCTGCCATCACCATTACTGGGTATACACCCAAAGGAATATAAATCCTTCTATCACAAAGATACATGTATGCAAATGTTCATTTTAGCACTGTTCACAATAGCAAAGTTATGGAATCAACTTGAATGCTCATTGGTGACAGATTGGATACAGAAAATGTGGTATATATATATATATATACTATGGAATACTATGCAGCCAGCAGCCATAAAAAAGAACAAATTTATGTCTTTTGTGGAACATGGATGGAGCTGGATGCTATTATCCTTAGCAAAGTAATGCAGGAACAGAAAACCAAATATCCTATGTTCTCACTTACAAGAAAGATGCTGGATTGCCGCAAACATGACAAATATTCACAAGACCCCCACAGAGTGGGAGTGACGTGGCATAAAGGGAGGATATGATAGCTTTGTATACCAGTTACTAAATAACGAGAACCCATGAACACAAGAGAACAGCAGACACGGGCGTACTTGAGTGGGGAGGGTGGGAGGACGGAGAGGAGCCGAAAAAATAACTATTGGTTACTAGGCTTATTACCTGGATAATGAAATAATCTGTACAACAAAACCCTTCTAACATGAATTTACTTATATAACAAACTTGCACATGCAACCCTGAACCTAAAATGAAAGTTAAAAAACATCTTTATTATTAAAAAGAAAATAAAATTAAAAATAGATACATATTTGGCATCAAAGAATTGCCAATAGATTTAGGGTATCTGGCTCAGCCACTACAAAACCAGAAACGGTGCCCAAGCCAGACCTTTGTGGCTACTCCAGCAAAGACACCAATGCTGCTGCCACTTGGCACAGACATTGTGTTTTGTTCTAGGCACTGCAGCTTCCACTGATAGTACCGAGGCCTGGAATACAAAATTCTGGGGCTGCTTATCTTGAAAAGCCAGATACTTCTGCTGTGCTCAGTGAAAGAGAGACTACATGGGCTTTGTAACATCACTAACTTTCAGACTGAAGTCCTGGGTGTGGGTGCATTACATAGTTTCATACAGCTACAAACAAAACTGGGGTTCTGTTTTCTTCATTAAAGGGACAGGACTGAGAATGTGCAAAATCGTTGCAACATAGAAGAGTATTTGAAAGATGCTGGATTGCCTCAAACATGACAAATATTCATAAGACTGCCCCCCCCCCACAAAGTGCTAGTTATATGGCATAAAGGGAGGGTATGATAACTTTGTATACCATTTAATTAATGCTATTTCATGTTAAACATAATACAACACCATAATAAGAATATCTGTTCTGTATTTTACGTTATATGAAGAAATGCCGAGAGTAAAAGGAGAATCAAGGCTAGAAAAATGGTTGGACTGGCTAGGCATGGTGGCTAACACCTGTAATCCCAGCACTTTGGGAGGCTGAGGCAGGTGGATCACGAGGTCAGGAGTTGGAGACCAGCCTGGCCAAGATGGTGAAACTGTCTCTGTTAAAAATACAAAAAAAAAAAAAAAATTAGCCAGATATAGTGGCTGGCGCCTGTAATCTTAGCTATTTGGGAGGCTGAGGCAGGAGAATCACTTCAGCCTGGGTGGCGGAGGTTCAGTGAGCTGAGATCATGCCAATGCTGTCTTGCCTGGGTGACATAGAAAGAATCTGTATCCAAAAAAAAAAAAAAAAAAAAAACCCAAAACAGAAAAGAAAAAGTATTGGACTGTTTGTTCACTTGATCCTTCAATCACAATATGTTAAAATGAAAAACACTTTTCAGTATGTAAAATATGAATACATATTTTACAATAGTAAACCTTGCTACCTGTATTTGGTGAATTGGACAGTTTTCTCCTTTGCTCTTCATTGAACCATGTACTTAATGCTGTTGTAGCAATTATAACACTTTATTTTACATATTGCGTCATATTTCTAATCTGCTTTATATAGGGTTAAGTGCCGTCACATGGCAAGAGATTGAAACATTTGTGGAATAAAACAGTAGTCTCTGCCAGGTGTGGTGGCTCAAGCTTATAATCCTAGAACTTTGGGAGGCCAGGGTGGGCAGATGCTTGAGCCCACGAGTTCAAGACCAGCCTGAGCAACATAGTAAGACCTTGTTTCTACAAAAAATAAATTAGCTGGGCATGGTGGCATGTGCCTATGGTCTCAGCTAGCTACTTGGGAGGATGAAGTGGGAGGATTGTCTCAGCCTGATGGGTGATTATGCTGCTACACTCTAGCCTGGGCAATAGAGAGACATTATGTGAAAAAAATTGATATCAGTGTGAACAGGGACATCTGGGGTATGCTAAGAACTTCTGAGACAGGTATCACAGGTATCAGCAAAGTTCTTCATAAACATACTAAATGGATATCATAATAAGAGAATATAGATGAGAGAATGAATTGTCCATGGATTGGAACCAAGGCCAAGTGAATGTTCACTGAACTGTATAGTGGCATTTAGGCAAAGGAGAGGCTGGCATATCTAGACTGGTCAAGAGAGAGACCCATTCCTTGGTTTTGTTTTGACTTTGTGTGATTGATGAAATGGTTATTGTATGTAAGGGTAGGATAAAGTTGACATGATCAACTTAATTAATCCTCCCTTCTAGGCAATTTTTGTGCTATTTCTAAGAATGCAACTGGACACTTGATAGAAGGTCTTTTTCAAATTTAAAGCAAATGGGTTTTGATGTAAATCAGAGCATGTTGTAAATGCCAATGTGTAGCACACAAAAACACATAGATTTCCCATTATAATTCATTAGGGAAATAATTGAAGTGCTTGTTTTAATCTAAGATATTTAGATATTAAGTCATTCCTTTTGAGTAAAAGTAAACATTCTGCTTCTAACTAAGCCTTTGTTACAACAAAAACGATTCCCTCAGAATAGAGCATTATTAGATAATTATGATTTTTTAAAAATACTTGTTACCCTAATGCATGTTACGAGGACCGATCTATTGCCAGATGTTACACAGATCTCACACAAAATTGTATTTATACTTAATTTCATGTAGTGGAATATGGTTTATTACAGAATTGATGCCTAAAAAATGCCAAACAAAATTGACTTTTTCTTTCTTTCTTTTTTTTTTTTTTTTTTTTAAAGACAATGTCTTGCTCCATTGCCTAGGCTGAACCTCCTGGACTCAAATGATCCTCCCACCTAATAGCTGGGACCACGGGTGCATGTTACCCAGCTAATTTTGCATGTTTCTGTAGAAATGGGATTTTGCCATGTTGCCTAGGCTGGTCTCCAACTCCTTGGGCCCAAGCGATCCTCCTACCTCGGCCTCCCAAAATGCTAGAATTACAGGTGTGAGCCACCATGCCTGGCTGCAGTTGACCTATTTTTAAGACCACTGTTGAAGTGGTAGCTCAACATGTTTTGTGATATCTTTTATATAAGGATTCAAATAATTCTTGTTTGACTATAGTTCTTGGGGAAAAAAATCATATAAGTAACTCAACATGTTTTCTGTAGACAGAAAATGGAACTCGTTACTCCATTTTTGGCTCAATGTTCAGGAAATTTAAGAGCCAGATGAATTTCCTGAGTATTAATCCCTGTTTAACTGAGGTATCTGAAAGTACTGTAGCCTTTGATCTTCTCCGAATGTAAGTTCTACTTTATTCTTAAATGCCTCATCTTGCACTGTGTTTATTTTAAATAAAACTATTTTTTTTCTGGTAAAAAGAATGTGTATTCACAACAGAAAATTAGAAAATATAGAAAAGCATGATGAAAAAAATCAGTAATTTCTATTCCAAAGAAAACTTATTACATTACATTTTCTTCAGTGTCTTTTTCTATGTGAGTTACCATACACTTGCAAAATATATTTATAAATATTAACTTATTCATAAATATTTACTTAATTGGGATTGCACTTATCACCTACCTTTTCTTTTCACTGAACAGTGTATTCAAAGGCATTTTTCTCAGCCCATAAACCATTCTTCTATTTATAAAGCATAATTTTTCTTGGCTTCATGAAATTCCATTGTATTGAGAGACACTTATTTTCATTTTATCAATTCAGTGTAGGTAGATGTTTATGTTTTTTTTAAATGTAGATAGGCATTTAGAAAAAAACATAAATGATCTATAACTAAGATAAGCAACCTTATGAATAATTCTGTGTTCATCCTAGAAATGAGATTGCTGAGTGAAAGGGTGTGAATATTTGTATATTTTTAAGACTATATCTATGTTGAGTTCTATTTCTACATCTCTAAATGTTGGATCACTCTATTTTCCTACCAGCTGCTTATGTGAGTAGTCTGCTTCCTCATGCTCTCAATAATTAAATTTTCAACGATGCTAGACTGGTAAATTATATATAGTACTTCATTGCTGTTCAAACTTACTCTTTGACTATTAATTTATTGGCCACGTATGTTTTTATTTTTACCAATCTGCAACCCTAATTTATTTATTTATATTTTTTATTTCCAACTTTTAGGTTTCGGGGGTATGTATGCATGTTTGTTACATGGATAAATTGTGTGTTTCTGGGGTTTGGTGTACAGACTATTTTGTCACCCACGTAATGAGCATAGTACTCAATAGGTAGTTTTTCAATTCTCACCCTCCTTCCACCCATCACCAACAAGTAGGCTGCAGTGTCTATGGTTTCCTTGTGTACTGAATGTTTAGCTTGCACTTATAGAAGAGAGAACACATGGTGTTACTGTGTTAACTTGCTTAGAAAAACAGCCCCACTTGTTCCTGTGTTAACTTGCTTAGAAAAACAGCCTCTAGCTGCATCCATGTTGCTGCAAAAGACATGATTTTGTTCTTTTTTGTGGCTGCATGGTATACCATGGTATATATGTACTGTATTTTCTTTATCCAGTCCACTGCTGATGGGCATCTAGGTTGATTCCATGTCTTTGCTATTGTGAATAGTGCTGCAAAAAAACATGTGTGCACATGTCTTTTTGGTAGAAGGATTTATATTCCTTTGAGTATATACTCAGTAATAAGATCGCTGGGTTGAAATTCTGTTTTTCTTTTAATTATACTTTAAGTTCTGGTGCACATGTGCAGAATGTACAGGTTTGTTACGTAGGTATACCTGTGCCATGGTGGTTTGCTGCAAGCATCCTCCCATCATCTACATTAGGTATTTCTCCTAATGTTATCTCTCCCCTATCCTCCCACCCCCTGCTATCCCTCCCCTAGCCCTCCATGCCCCAGCAGGCCCCAGTGTGTGATGTTCCCCTCCCTGTGTCCATGTGTTCTCATTGTTCAACACCCACTTACGAGTGGGAAAATGCAGTGTTTGGTTTTTTGTTCTTGTGTCAGTTTGTGGAGAATGATGGTTTCCAGCTTGACCATGTCCCTGCAAAGGACATGAACTCATCCTTTTTTATGTCTGCATAGTCTTCCATGGCATATATGTGCCACATTTTCTCTATCCAGTCTATCATTGATGGGCATTTGGGTTGGTTCCAAGTCTTTGCTATTATGAACAGTGCCACAATAAACATATGGCATTTATAAATCATTTATAATAGAATGATTTATAATCCTTTGGGTATATACCCAGTAACGGAATTGTTGGATCAAATGGTATTTCTAGTTCTAGATCCTTGAGGAATCACCATACTGTCTTCCACAATGGCTGAACTAATTTACACTCACACCAACAGTGTAAAAGCATTCTTATTTCTCCACATTCTTTCCAGCATCTGTTGAATCCTGATTTTTTAATGATCACCATTCTAACTGGTGTGAGATGGTATCTCATTGTGGTTTTGATTTGCATTTCTCTAATGACCAGTGATGATGAGCTTTTTTTCATATATATGTTGGCTGCATGAATGTATTCTTTTTAGAAGTGTCTGTTCATATCCTTTGCCCACTTTTTGATGGGGTTGTTTGCTTTTTTCTTGTAAATTTAAGTTCTTTGTAGATTCTGGATATTAGCCCTTTTTCAGATGGGTCAATTGCAAAAGTTTTTTTCTCATTCATTTGGTTGCTGGTTCACTGTGATGATAGTTTCTTTTGCTGTGCAGAAGCTCTTTAGTTTGATTAGATTCCATTTGTCTATTTTGGCTTTTGTTGCCGTTGCTTTTGGTGTTTTAGTTATGAAGTCTTTGCCTACGCCTATGTCCTGAATGGTTTTGTGTAGGTTTTCTTCTAGGGTTATTATGCTTTTAGGTCCTATGTTTAAATCTTTAATTCATCTGGAGTTAATTTTTGTGTAAGGTGTAAGGAAGGGATACAGTTTCAGCTTTCTGCATATGGCTAGCCACTTTTCCCAACACCATTTATTAAATAGGGAATCCTTTTCCCATTGTTTTCATCAGGTTTGTTGAAGATCAGATGGTTGTAGATGTGTAGTGTTATTTCTGAGGCCTCTGTTCTGTTCCATTGGTCCATATCTCTGCTTTGGTACCAGTACCATGCTGTTTTGATTACTTTAGCCTTGTAGTATAGTTTGAAGTCAGGTAGTGTGATGCCTCCAGCTTTTTGTTTTTGTTTTTTGCTTTGGATTGTCTTGGCTATGCGGGCTCTTTTTGGTTCCGTATGAAGTTTAAGGTGTTTTTTCCCAATTCTGTGAAGAAAGTCAGTGGTAGCTTGATGGGGATAGCATCAAATCTGTAAGTTACTTTGGGCAGTATGGCCATTTTCATGGTATTGATTCTTCCTAACCATGAGCATGGAATGTTTTTCCATCTGTTTGTGTCCTCTCTGATTTCCTTGAGCAGTGGTTTGTAGTTCTTGAAGAGGTCCTTTACATCCCTAGTTAGTTGTATTCCTAGGTATTTTATTCTCTTTGTAGCAATTGTGAATGGGAGTTGACTCATGATTTGACTCTGTTTGTCTATTACTGGTGTATAACAATGCTTTTGATTTTGCACATTGATTTTGTATCCTGAGACCTTGCTGAATTTGCTTATCAGCTTAAGGAGATTTTTGGGCTGAGACAGTGGGGTCTTCTAAATATACAATCTGTTGTCTGCAAATAGAGACAATTTGACTTCCTCTTTTCCTAATTGAATACCCTATATTTATTTTTCTTGCCTGATTGCCCTGGCCAGAACTTCCCATACTATGTTGAATAGTAGTGGTGAGAAGGAATCCTTGTCTTATGTCAGTTTTCAAAGGGAATGCTTCCAGTTTTTGCCCATTCAGTATGATATTGGCTGTGGGTTTGTCATAAATAACTTATTATTTTGAGATACGTTCCATCAATACCTAGTTTATGGAGAGTTTTTAGCATGAAGGGCTATTGAGTTTTGTCAAAGGCCTTCTCTGCATCTATTGAGATAAACATGGTTTTTGTCTTTGGTTCTGTTTGTGTGATGGATTACATTTATAGATTTGCATATGTTGAACCAGCCTTGCATCTCAGTGATGAAGCCAACTTAATCATGATGGATAATTTTTTGATGTGCTGTTGGATTTAGTTTGCCAGTAGTTTATTGAGGATTTTTACATCAATATTCCTCAAGGATATTGGCCTGAAATTTTCTTTTTTCGTTGTGTCTCTGCCAGGTTTTGGTATTAAGATAATTTTGGTCTCATAAAATGAGTTAGGAGGATTCCCTCTTTTGGTATTGTTTGGAATAGTTTCAGAAGGAATGGTACCAGCTCCTCTTTGTACCTCTGGTAGTATTCAGCTGTGTAACCATGTGATCCTGGACTTTTTTTGGTTGGTAGGCTCTTAATTGCTGCCTCAATTTCAGACTTTGTTATTGGTCTATTCAGGAATTCACCTTCTTCCTGGCTTAGTCTTGGGAGGGTGTAAGTGTCTAGGAATTTATACATTTTTTCTAGATTTACTGGTTTATTTGCATGAGATGTTTGTAGTAATCTCTGATGGTAGTTTGCATTTCTGTGGGATCAGTGGTGATATCCCCTTTACGATTTTTTATTGCATCTATTTGATTCTTCTTCCTCTTCTTTTTGATTAGTCTGGCTAGTGGTCTATCTATTTAGTTGATCTTTTTGAAACACCAGCTACTGGAATTACTGATTTTTTTGGAGAGTTTTTTGGTATCTCTGTCTCCTTCAGTTCTGCTTTGATCCTAGTCATTTCTTGCCGCCTTCTAGCTTTTGAATTTGTTTGCTCTTGCTTCTCTAGTTCTTTTAATTGTGATGTTAGGGTATCAATTTTAGATCTTCCCAGCTTTCTCCAGTGGGCATTTAGTGCTGTAAATTTCCCTCTAAACACTGCGTTAGCTGTGTCC
>CAUYLG010006010.1:0-13496 GCA_963573385.1 Cacajao melanocephalus | reverse complement strand
CTGGAAGCCTTTCTTCCCCTCCTAAACTCCATCTCTCTATTCCCTTCCACTCAGTGTGGGAGCTGCTTTCCTCTCCTGGATTCCATCTTTCTGGATTCTCTCACTCAGTGTGAGAGGAGCTTTCCTTCTCTGGTTTTCCCCTTCTGGAAACCCTTCTCACTCAGTGTGCCCTTCTCACTCAGTGTGAGAGCGGCTTTTCTTTCTCTCACTCAGTGTGAGAGTTAGCTATTTCTCTCTCCTTCTCCTTTTTCTCTCTCTAAATAAATCACTTTCTACAAACATACAAACAAACAAACACACACTAGAATAATTAAATCATGCAATGACAGATATTAACAACAGAATTGACCAAGCTGAGGAAAGAATCTCAGAACTTAAAGACTTGCTCTCTGAAATAACTCAGTCAGACAAAAATAAAGAAAAGGCAATAAAGAAGAATGGACAAAACCTCCAAGAAATATGAGATTCTGTAAAGAGATCAAATCTATGACTCAGTAGTTTCCCCAAAAGAGAGGGAGAGAAATCAAGCAACTTGGAAAACATATTTCAGGATATCATCCATGGAAATTTCACCAACCTCAGAAGAAAGATTGACATTTAAATTCAGGAAATGCAAAGAACCCCTGTAAAATTCTACACAAGACTATCTCCCAAAACACAGAGTCATCAGATTTTCTAAGGTTGAAATGAAAGAAAAAACGTTAAATACAGCTAGAGAGAAGTGGCAGGTCACCTACAAAGGGAACCCCATCAAGCTAACAGCAGACCTGTCATCAGAAACCCTACAAGCCAGAAGAGATTGGAGGCCTATATTCAGCATTAATAAAGAAAAGAAATTCCAACCAAAAATTTCATATTCAGTTAAATTAAGCTTCATAAATGAAGGAGAAATAAGATCTTTTACAGACAAGCAAATGCTAAGGGAATTCATTACCACCAGACCTGCCTTACAAGAGGTCCTGAAGGGAGTGTTAAATATGGAAAGGAAAGACCATTACCAGGCACTACAAAACACCCTTTAGTTCATAGACCAGTGACACCATAAAGCAGCCAGACAAACAAGTCTGCATAATAACCAGCTAACAACATGATAAGATCAAATCCACACATATCAGTACTATCCTTGAGTATAAATGGGCTAAATGCCTCAATTAAAAGGCACAGAGTCACAAATTGGATAAAGAAGTAAAACCCAATGGTATGCTGTCTTCAAGAGATCCATCTCACATGCAATGACACACATAGGCTCAAAGAAAAAAAAATGGAGAAAAATTTACCAAACAAACGGAAAACATAAAAGGGCAGGGGTTGTTATTCTAATTTCAAACAAAACAGACTTTAAACCAATAAAGATCAAAAAAGACAAAGAAGGGCATTACATAATGGTAAAGGGCTCAATTTAACAAGATGACCTAAGTATCCTAAATATATACGCACCCAACACAGGAGTACCTAGATTCATAAAGCAGTTCATAGAGACACATGAAGAGACTTAAATAACCACATAGTAATAGTGGTAAACTTTTATAAACCACTGACAGTATTAGACATATCATCAAGGCAGAAAACTAACAAAGATATCTGGGACGTGAACCAACACTTAACCAGATAGACCTAACATACATCTATAAAACTCTCCACTGCAAAACAACATAATATACATTCTTCTCATTTGGATGTGGCATGTGCTCTAAAATTGACCACACAATCAGGCATAAAACAATCCTCAGCAAATTTTTTTAAAACCAAAATTATACAAACCCTGCTCTCAGACCACAGTGCAATAAAAATAAAAACCAATGCTGGCTAGGCATAGTGGATCACACCTGTAATCCCAGCATTTTAGGAGGTCAAGGCAGATGGATCACTTGAGGCCAGGAATTTGAGACTAGCTTGGCCAACATAACAAAACCCCATCTCTACTAAAAACATAAAAAATTTGGTGAGCATGGTGCCACGTGCCTGTAATCCCAGCTACTCAGGAGGCTGAGGCAAGAGAATCATTTGAACCTGAGAGGCAGAGGTAGCAGTGAACTGAGATCATGCCACTACACTTCAGCCTGAGTGACAGAGCTAGACTCTGTCTCCAAGAAATAATAATAATAATAAAGAAACCAATGCTAAGATAATCATTCAAAACCATCCAATTACATGGCAATTAAACAACCTGATCCTGAATGACTTCTGGGTAAATAGTGAAATTAAGGCAGAAATCAAGAAATTCTTTGAAACTAGTGAGAACAAAGCTACATTATACCAGAACCTCTGGGATGCAGCTAAAGCAGTGCTAAGAGGTAAGTTCAAGGCAATGAATGACCATATCAAAAAGTTAAAAAGATCTCAAATTAACAACCAACATCAGAATCAGAGGAACAAAAGAAACAAGAGCAAACCAACCCCAAGGCTAACAGAAGACAAGACATAACAAAAATGAGAAGTGAACTGAAATAAATTGAGATGCAAAAAAACATACAAAAGATCAATGAATCCAGGAGCTGGTTCTTTGAAAGAACAAATAAGATAGCTAGACTGCTAGCTAGAGTAATAAAGAAAAAAATATGTACAGAAGATCCAAAAAACACAATCAGTAATGATGAAGGGGATATTATCACAGAAATACAAAAAAAAAAAAATCAAAGACTATTATGAACGCCTATATGCACACATTCTAGAAAACCCATAAGAAATGGATAAATTCCTAGAAACATACAACCTCTTCAGATTGAACCAGAAAGAGATTGAATTCCTGAACAGACCAATAATGAGTTCTGAAATTGAATTAGTAATAAAAAGCCTACCAACCAGAAAAAGCCAAGGACCAGTTAGATTCACAGCTGAATTCTACCAGATGTATAAGGAAGAACTGATATCATTCCTACTGAAACTATTCCAAAAAATGGACACGGAGTGTATTAGGCCATTCCTGCATTGCTATAAAGAAATATTGGAGATTGGGTAATTTATAAAGAAAATAGTTTAATTGGCTTATGGTTCTGCAAGATGTACAGGAATCATAGTGGCATCTGCTTCTAAGGAGGCCTCAGGAAGCTTCCAATCATGGCAGAAGGAGAACAGGGAGCAGGCATGTCACATGGTGAAAGCAGGAGCAAGAGAGAGAGGAAAGAGGTGCCACACACTTTTAAACGACCAGATCTCATGAGAACTCACTCACTATCATGAGGACTCACTCACTATCATGAGGACAACACCAAGAGGATGGTCCTAAACTATTCATGAGGAATTCACCCCAATGATCCAATTACCTGTCACCAGGCCCCATCTCCAACATTGGGGATTACCTTTCGACATGATATTTGGGCAGCGATACACCTCCAAAATATATCAAGTAAGGACTCCCTAACTCATTCTATGAGGCCAGCATCATCCTGATATGAAAACCTGGCAGAGACATAAAAAAAGAAAACTTCAGACCAATATCTTTGATGAACATAGTTGCAAAAATACTTGACAAAATACTAGCAAACTGAATCCAGTAGCACATTAAAAAGCTAGTCTACCACAAGGGTCAGGCATGGTGGCAAATGCCTGTAATCTAGAACTTTGGGAGGCCAAGGTGGGTGGATCACTTGAGGTCAGGAGTTCGAGACCAGCCTGGGAAAAATGGTGAAACCCTGTCTTTACTACAAATACAAAATTAAGCTGAACATAGTGGCATGTGCCTGTTTGCACAGCTATTCAGGTAGCTGAGGCAGGAGAACAATTTGAACCCAAGAGGTGGAGGATGCAGTGAGCCAAGGTCTTGCCACTGCACTTCAGCCTGGGCGACAAAGTGACACTCTGTCTCATATGTTTATTGTGGCACTGTTCACAATAGCAAAGACTTGGAACCAACCCAAATGCCCATCAATGATAAACTGGATAAAGAAAATGTGGCACATATATGCTATGGAATACTATGCAGCCATAAAAAGGATGAGTTCATGTCCTTTGCAGAGAGATGGATAAAGCTGGAAACTACCATTCTCAGCAAACTGACAAGAACAGAAAACCGAACACCACATGTTCTCACTCATAAGTGGGTATTGAACAATGAGAACACACGGACACAGGACAGGAAGGGGAACATCACACACCATGGCCTGTTGGGGAATGGGGGCCTAGAGAAGGGATAATAGGAGGTGGGGGGCTAGGGAAGGGATAGCATTAGAAATACCTAATGTAGATGACGGGGTGACGGATGCAACAAACCACCATGGTACATGTATACTTATGTAACAAGCCTGCATGTTCTGCACATGTACCCCAGAACTTAAAGCATATACGCTTTTAGATTATATATATATATATATATATGTGTGTGTGTGTGTGTGTGTGTGTTTAAGTATATATATATACTTAAACACACACACATAGACGCTAATTTATCATGATCAAGTAGGCTTAATCCCTGGGATGCAAGGTTGTTTCAACATATGCAAACTGATAAATGTGATCCATCACATAAACAGAACTAGAAACAAAACCACATGATCGCCTCAACAGATGCAGAAAAGGCTTTCAATAAAATTCAACATTACTTCATGTAAAAACCCTTAACAAGCTAGGCATTGAAGGAGCATACCTCAAAACAAGAGCCATCCATGAAAAACCCACAGCCAACATCATACTGAGTGGGCAAAAGCTGGAAGCATTCCCCTGGAGAGCCAGCACAAGACAAGGATGCCCTCTCTCACTACTCCTACTCAACATAGTACTGGAAGTCCTAGCCAGAGCAGTTAGGCAACAGAAAGAAATGAAATGCATCCAAATAGAAAGAGAAGAAGTCAAACTATTCCCATTTGCAGAGAAAATAATTCTATACCTAGAAAACCCCAGAGTCCTTGCCCAAAAGCTCCTTGATCTGATAAACAAAGTTTCATGACACAAAATCAACATACAAAAATCATTTGTATTTCTATACACCAACAATATCCAATCTGAGAGCCAAATCAAGAATGCAATCCCACTCACAATAGCCAAAAAATAGAATAAAATACCTAGGAATACCTAACCAAGGTGAAACACCTCTACAATGAGAACTCCAAAAGACTGCTCAAAGAAATCAGAGATGACACAAACAAATGCAAAAACTTTCCATGCTCATGGATATAAAGAATCAATATTATTAAAATGGCCACACTGCCCAAAGCAATTCATACCTTCAGTGCTATTTATATCAAACTACCAATGGAATTCTTCACAGCATTAGAAAAAACTATTTTAAAATTCACATGAAACAAAAAAGAGCCCAAAAATAGCCAAGGCAATTGTAAGCTAAAAGAACGAAGCTGGAGGTGTTACATTATCTGACTTCAAACTATACTAAACAGCTACAGTAACCAAAACAGCATGGTACTGGTACAAAACAGGCACACAGAACAATGGAACAGAATAGTAATGCTGTACACCTACAACTATCTGATCTTCAAGAAAGCTGACAAAAACAAGCAATGGGGAAAGGGGTCCTTACTCAATAAATGGTGGTGGGATAACTGGCTAGCCATAGGCAGAAGATTGAAACTGGACCCCTTCCTTACACTATATACAAAAATCAACTCAAGATGGATTAAATACTTTTATTTAAAATATTTTATTAAATGTAAAACCTAAAATTATAAAAACCCTAGAAGATAACATAGGAAATACTATTCTGGACATAGGACCTGGCAAAGATTTTATGAAGAAGATGTCAAATGCAACTGCAACAAAAACAAAAATTGATAAATGGAACCTAATTAAATTAAAGAGCTTCTGCATAGCAAGAAGAGGTAAGTTCTTTCCTTAGAAGAAACTATCAATAGAGTAAACAGATAACCTACAGAATGAGAGAAAATATTTGCAAACTATACATCTGACAAAGGTCTAATGTCTAGAATCTATAAGAAATGTAAACAAATTTGGAAGTAAAAAACAAATCCATTAAAAAGTGGGCAAAGGACCAGAACAGACACTTTTCAAAAGAAGACTTATACATGGCCAGCAAGCATGTGAAATGCTGAACATCACTAATCATTAGAGGAATACAAATCAAAACCACAATGAGATACCATCTCACACCTGTCAGAATGGCTTTTATTAAAAAGTGAAAAAGACCAGCTGTGGTGGCTTACTCCTGTAATCCCAGCACTTTGGGAAGCCAAGGTGAAAGGACCACTCGAGCCCAGGAGTTGGAGACCAGCCTGGGCAACATGGCAAGACCCCATCTCTACAAAAAATATAAATAAAACTAAATAAATAACTAATCATGGTGGCACATGCCTATAGTCCCATCTACTCGAGAGGCTGAGGTCAGAGGACCACATGAGCCCAGGAGGTCGAGGCTCTAATGAGCCACGATTGTGCCACTGCACTACAACCTGGGCAATAGCGTGAGACCTTGTCTCAAAGAAAAAAAATTCAAAAAATAATCGTTGCTGGCAAGGTTGTGGAGAAAAGGGAATGCTTATACACTGCTGCTGAGAATGTAAATTCACTCAGCCATCATGGAAAGCAGTTTGGAAATTTCTCAAAGAACTTAAAATGGAATTACCATTCAACCCAGCAATCCTACAACTGGGTATATACTCAAAGGAATATCAATTGTTGTATCAGAATGACACATGTATGTGTATGTTCATTGCACTATTCACAATAGCAAAGACATGGAACCAACTTAAATGCCATCATTCGTAGAAAGGATTTAAAAAATGTAGTTCATATACACAATGGAATACTATGCAGCCAAAAAAGAATGAGATCATGTCCTTTGCTGCAACATGGATGAAGCTTGAGGCTAATATCCTAAGCAAACTAACACAGCAACAAAAACCAAATACCACATGTTCTCACTTATAGGTGGGAGCTAAAACTTTGAGTACATATGGACATAAAGAAAGGAACAACAGCCACTGGGACCTACTTACAGATGGAGGGTGGGAGGAGGGTGAGGATCAAAGGACTACCCATTGGGTACTACACTTATTACCTGGGTAATAAAATACTCTGTACACCAAATCCCCGTGACATCCAATTTACCTATACAATAAACATGCATATGTACCCCAGAACCTAAAATAAAAGTTAAAAAATAATAAATAAGTAGAGTTGAACTTTAAAAAAAGGAACTTGATAGACTTGGACTGAGTACCACAATCATGGAGTTTATTTAATTTACTGTTTGGTTTCTCTATAAGGGCATATCAACATGATGTGGAATGAAACCAAGGCATAAGAATCACTTTTGTCTGATGTGGTCAGTTGTCCCATACATAATTGTTAGAGTTTGTTTGAACTTTCTGTCTCAAGTTCCCAAAGAGTTATGAAGGAAGCCAAAAAGTACCATATTTAAATTAAGAATCTAGGAAGAAGCTCTTTTTTTTTTTTTTTTTTTTTCCTGACACGGAGTCTTGCTCTGTCGCCAGGCTGGAGCACAGTGGCGCAGTCTTGGCTCACTGCAACCTCCGCCTCCCAGGTTCAAGTGATCCTTCCACCTCAGCTTCCAAGTAGCTGGGACTACAGGCAAGTGCCACCACGCCCAGCTAATTTTTGTATTTTTAGCAGAGACAGGGTTTCACCATGTTGGCCAGGATGGTCTCCATCTCTTGACCTTGTGGTCCAACCACCTCGGCCTCCCAAAGTGCTGGGATTACAGGCTGAGCCACCGCTCCCGGCCTTCAAGAAGCTCTTGATGTGATCCTCAAGACACTGACACTGCAACTTCTGGTTGTCTATCTTTTTTTTTTGTTTTCTTTTCTCCTAGTACTTTGAATTATTCCATTTTTATCATATCAATATTTCATCCATTGGATTTTATTTTGATGTGAATTATTAGGTAGAAATTCAACTTTATTTTTCTTTCTTTTTAGACATTTCTTATTAACTTAAAATGACATCTTCAAAATACACCAAATACCTGTATGTGCTTGTGTCTATCTTAGAATGTTCTACTACATTCAATTGATCCCTCTATTCATACACTAGTATCATACTTTTAAATTACTGATCCTTCAGAATATTAAGTCTATAAGTTAGTTACCTCTCACTGCTATTATTTCTCAAAAGTTGTCTGGATGCCTTTTTTATTTTTAAATTTTTTCACAAGACATGTAGAATCAATGTATCTTATCCCAAGTAAAATCCCATTGGTATTTGGAGAGGAGAATTTTAGAAAATGAAGAAAAGCAAAAAGAAGAAAACAACCCTGTATCTTCATTTCTTATTGTCTTCAACATCCTGGCATATAACTTTCCAGACTTTTTTTTACTTATCTAATAATGTGTGTGTGTGTGTGTGTGTGTGTGTGTGTGTGTGTGTGTGTGTACAGCAGGGAGGCTAGACAAGTACTTTTGCTAAGCTTTTGAGCTTTGTCTCTTGTGGTAGCTAGAGTTAATTGCCCCAATACACACACTTTCCTGATTTCCCTTGACCCCACATCACTAGGGAAGATTAGACACACCTTCCCTGGAGCAGCAACTAGATCTAGGGATCCGAGCTTGTGAGAGACCTAGGCCCTCCCTCTGTCCATAAGAAAGCTGAGACATCCCCGAGGTTCTGGTTCTATGAACTCCCACTTTCTGGTTCCTGTGTAGAATGCAGATACCTTTTCTCTGACTGCCTTACATCTACTCTTCCCTTGCTCCTTGAAGGGTGGTGCCTGGGCCAACAGCATCAACATCACCTGGGAAATTTTAGAACTGCACATTCTTGGGCCTTACACCAGACCTACTAAATCAGAATGTAAAGTTTAATAAGCTTCTCAGGTGACTCCTCCATACATTAATGTTTGAGAAACACTGGACTAGGTGATCTCTAAGGGCCCTTTGTATTCAAAAATGAAATATTCTTTAGATGTTCTTGAACACCAGAAACTTCAAGAACTTTCCCATCAAAAGTTTTACCTTGTTTCAGGCCATTCCATTTGATAGAACAGGTTGAGATTTATAGATGAATAGGCCCTATGCCTTCCATGCAATTCCAGTACCCTCTATTCAAACTTCAAACATTTTTATGCCCAAACTTTAAACATTTTTATGCAGCCAAAGGGTGAGGCCAGGGAAAATACTGAATATCTCTGGTCATAAGTGATAGGGGAATTCACTTAGTTTTGAGTAGACAATGTCAAACAATTTCTTCTCAGAAGAATGTGGGCCATGTAATAAGGGAACAAGTTCCCACCAGCAGGCACAAAGGGACGGCTTCTGTAAAATATTTCTACTCATGGGTTCTATACACCATCCTAAGTCAGTGTTGAGAAGCTTCCATCAAGGATCACTCACCCACTGACATAAATTATCGTTAGTAAATGAAGGGGCTCTTGAGCATAATGTATTTTTTCATTGCAATAAACTACATTACTTATCTTTAAAAAACATGAACATTAAATGTAAGACTTTATTCCATAAAGATAATAGGTAATGACAACTTGCACTTCATTGCTTTGTTATGACCCATTAAGAAATAGGGACAAAAGTAAGGAAGAGAGAAGGAGAAGGAGAAAGGCAAAGAGCCCCCTAAAAAGACAGAAACAGGCATACATATACATACAAAGACACAGAATCTGACTTTGATGCTACTGATGTTGCCATAATGTTGTCGTGTAGGAGATGATTGATAAGCCATTGAGTCATAAATTTGTCAAACCTTTATAGCATATCTTTTCTGTGTCAGATGCTGAAGATACTGAAGTGAGCAAAAAAAAAAAAAGGCTCTTGTCCTTAAGGAGCTTACATGTCTAGCAGGGGAGGAAGACATTAATCAAGTAAGCACACAAATAACCATTTGTATTGGTTTCCTATTGCTGCTGTAACAAATCACCACTAACATAGTGGTATAAAACAATACCCATTTACTGTCTTACCATTCTGTAGGGTAGAGCTGTGACATGGATAGAGCTAAAGTCAAGATGTCAGCAGAGCTGTGTTCCTTTTTGGAGGCTCTAGATGAGGATTCTTTTCCTTGCCCTTTCCAGCTTCTAGAGGCCACTCACATTCCTTGCCCATGGTGCTCTTCCTCTTCAAACCCAACAACGTTGAAACTCTCTGAGCCTTTATCTCCTAATCACATCCTCCTATTACTCTCCTACCTCCCTGTTATGGTATGAATTTGAGTCCCTGCCCAAATCTCATGTCAAATTGCAATCCTCAATGTTGGGGGAGGGGCCTGGTGGGAGGTGATTAAATCATTCCCCCTTTCTGTTCTCTTGATAGTGAGTTCTCATGATAGTGAGTTCTTATGATATCCGGTTGTTTAAAAGTGTGTAGCACTGCCCCCACCCCTTAACTCTCTTCCTCCTTCTCCAGTCATGTTAGCATGTGCCTGCTTCTCTTTTGCCTTCCACTATGATTGAAAGTTTCCTGAGGTCTCCCCAGCCATGCTTCCTGTACAGCCAGCTGATCTATGAGCCAATTAAACCTCTTTTTAAAATAAATTACCCAGTTTCAGGTTTTTCTTTATAGCAGTGTGAGAACAGACTAACATACTCCTTTTTCCACTTTTAAGGATTCTTGTGATCACATTGGACCCATTTAGATAATCTAGTAGAATCTCCCCCACTGCAAGTTCAGTAAATTAGCAACCTTAATTAACTGAACTTGCAGTGGGGGAGATTTGCCATGTAAGGTAACATATTCACAGGTGCTGGGGATTAGGAATTAGACATCTTTGGGGGACTATTATTCTGCCTACCACACCATTTAAATGTGTTACAGCAACCATTGGCTTAAATGGGACTATGATCTTTGTGCACAAGTATACAGCATTGCATTTTCTGAAACTATCCTATTCTGAGTTATGTTCTTTGCTGCCTACTTGTGTTTGTATTTGCTGTTTCCTCTGCCTGAGATGCCCTCCTCCTTAATCACTACATGTCCATATTCTAGTTCTATTTTAAGGCCTTGCTCAACTGTTGCCTAAATTGTATCAGGTGGAACAATGAACAATAAACTTAGTTCAGAATACTTCAACCTTTAGGGTTCTAAATTGGTGACTAATTGAACTTGTGTGGAAGCCACTGCATTAAAAATGAGGTTCAATATATTAAAACATACTTTAAAGTATTCAGACTGGGGTTTCAGACACTTCTATTTGGATCACAGAACAAAATGAAGGAAAAAAGCTAAACCCTCTAGCACTACTGAAGAGGAACAGAAGGAAGTATCTTGAAAACACCAAGAGGGCAGTGTAATTGTCTGTTCCCACACTGCTATAAAGAAATACCTGAGATGGAGTAATTTATAAAGAAAAGAGTATTAATTAGCTTACAGTTCTGCAAGCTGTATAGGAAACATAGGGGCTTCTGCTTCTGGGGAAGCCTCGGGAAGCTTCCAATCATGGCAGAAGGCAAAGGGGAAGCAGGCGTCTCACGTGGCAGGAGCAGGAGCAAGAGAAGGTCGCCAGGTGCTACACACTTTTAAATGACCAGATCTCACGAGAACTCACTATCTTGAGAACAGCACCAAGGGGATGGGGCTAAACTATTAATGAGAAATCCACCGAGCGGTGAGGTGGGGCCAAGATGGCCAGCTAGAAACAGCAGCGATCAGAGTCAAAAAGCACCATCATTAGCGTGTGAATCCTTCACAGGCAACCAAGGTATCCAGGTTCTCTCATCGGAATTGACTAGGCAGCTGGTGTGATCCATGAAAAGAAAGGAAGAGCAGTGTGGTGCGGCAGTCCACCTGAAACCCACACAGGGCACGGGGGTCCTACCCCACAGCCAAGGGAGGTGGTGAGGGAGTGTGCTACCCAGGCGGGGAAACCGTGCTTTTTCCATGGAACTCTGCAACCCATGGGTCAGAAGATCTCGCCAACCCCCAGCTACGCAGATTCTCAACAGCCTCTCAGCTGGAATCTGCTTAAGCCTGCCGAGCTCTCAGGGGGAGGGGCAACCAGCAACACAGCTGCGGCTGCCTGCTGTATAAGCCATTTGAGCTCCTTGGGGGAGGGGCAGCAGCCAGCGCTGCAACTTATAACTGCCTAACACGCTAAGCTCCGTGGGTGGGGGAAGGGAGACATCCATCTCTATAGCTCTAGGCCACACTTTTCCCCTGCTGGAGCCAGGGAGGCTGGATGGCTTGGTCCCAAGAGGTGTCCCCCACAGCCCAACACACTGGCAGTGGCAGACTGCGTCCAGAGCACCTCTTCAGGGCTGACCCTGAACCATCCTTCCTCACTGGGTGGGGCTTCCCTGCTGGAACTCCAACAACTCCAGCCGGAGGCTTAGGGACAGAATCTGGATCTCCCTGGGCCTCAGACCCTAGGAGGAGGGGTGACCGCAGTCTCTGCAGACCAGCAGACTTAGCCTTTCCTCCTGGTAGTTCTAAGGAATCCAGGCAGCCCAGATGATTGGATTTACCTTTAGCAAAGCACACCCCCTCCACCAAGGAACAAAGTGCTTCGTTAAATGGATCCTGTTCCCCGAGCCACCCAGCGGGGTGAGAACCCTCCAACAGAGGTTGTCAGATAGTCTATACAGGAACAATCCTACTGGCATCAGGTTGGTTCCCCTCGTGGTCAGAGGTCCCAGAAGAAGGAACAGTCACCCATCTTTGCTGTTCTCCAGCCTCCTTGAGAGACATCTCCAGGCGTGGGAGCAAACCAGATGAATAAGGCCTGAAGTGAACCCACAGCAAACCACAGCAGTCCTACAGAAGAGGTACCTGACCATAGAAAGAAAAACAAACAGAAAGCAACAACAGCATCATCAACAACAAAAACGTCCCCACAAAAACCCCATCCAAGGGTCAGCAGCGTCAGAGAATGAAACTAGACAAACTCATGAAGATGAGAAAGAATCAATGAAAAGATGCCGTAAACCCAAAAGACCAGAGTACCTCTTCTCCTCCAAATGATCATGCCTCTCCAGGAAGGGTGCAGAACTGGACGGAGCATGAGATGGATGAATTGACAGAAGTAGGCTTCAGAAGATAGGTAATAAAAACTCCACTGAGCTAAAGGAGCATGTTCTAACCCAATGCAAAGAAGCTAAGAACCTTGACAAAAGGTTAGAGGAGCTGCTAACTAGAATAACCAGTTTAGAGAGGAACATAAATGAGCTGCTGGAGCTGAAAAACACGTACAAGAACTTTGTGAAGCATACACAAGTATCAATAGCCAAATCGACCAAGAGGAAGGAAGGATATCAGAGTATGAAGACCACTTTGCTGAAATAAGGCATGCAGACAAGATTAGAGAAAAAATAATAATAAAAAGGAATAAATAAAGCCTCCAAGAAATATGGGACTTCATAAAAACACTGAACTTACAATTGATTGGAGTACCTGAAGGAGATGGGGAGAATGGAAACAAGCTGGAAAACACACTTCAGGATTGTTGAAAAAACATGCGCTTTGAATGAAGAGACCTTCCAAACAGCTTTTTGTGAGCAACATGGCTGTTTATTCACCTGGGTGCAGGTGGGCTAAGGCCGAAAAGGGCATTAGCCCTTCCTCTGCCTTTTGTTCCATCCCCAGACCTCAAGCAGATTAGATGATGGTCACTCACGTTGCTGAGGGCAGATC
>CAUYLG010006009.1:0-13875 GCA_963573385.1 Cacajao melanocephalus | reverse complement strand
CCAGTGACTCACGCCTGTAATCCCAGCACTTTAGAAAGCTGAGGTGGGTAGATCACCTGAGATCAGGAGTTCGAGACCAGCCTGGCAAACCTGGTGAAACCCCGTCTCTACTAAAAATAAAAAAATTAGCCAGTTGTGGTGGTGGGCACCTGTAATCCCAGCTACTGAGGAGGCTGAGGCAGGAGAATCACTTGAACCCGGGAAGTGGAGGTTGCAGTGAGCCAACATCATGCCATTGCACTCCAGCTTGGGCAACAGAGTGAGATTCTACCTCAAAAAAAAAAAAAAAAAAAAAAAAAAGAAAAGAAAGTAAAAGAAAGGAAAGAAAAAGATTTTAAAAGGTCAATATAAATTAAAAGTCAATTAATCGAGTTGATATAACAACTGTAAGTATAGATACATCCAATTTCACAGCACATACATATGTAAAGCGAATATTACTAGATCTGAAGGGAGACAGAGACTGCAATGCAATAATAATAAGGGAATTAAATATCACACTTATAACAAAAGGTAGATTTTTGAAACACAAAATGAAAAAGGAGCCACTGTACTTGTACTCTGTTGTAGACCAAATGGACTTAGCTGTCATGTACAGAATTTTGACAAAATTTTACATCTTTTCATGATAAAACTTCTCAACAAATTAGGTACAGAATAAATGTAACAACACAATAAAGGCCATATGTGACAACACATAGCTAACATCATACTAATAATGAAAAGTTGATTTTTTCTTAAAATCAAGAACAGAACAAGGAAGTCTAATCACCACTTCTATCTGCAATAGTACTTGAAGTACAAGCCAGAGCAGTTAGGGAAAGTAAATGAATAAAAGGCATCAAAATTGGAAAGGACAAAGTTAACTTTTCCTTGTGTGCTGATGACACGATTTTATATATATAGAAAATTCTAAAGGCTTCATCAAAAAACTGGTAGAAATAATAAACAGATTCAGTAAATTTACAGGATACAAAATCAATATATATCCAAAGGATTATAAGTCATTCTACTGTAAGGACACATGTACACGAATGTTCATTGTAGCACTGTTTACAATAGCAAAGACCTGGAACCAACCCAAATGCCCATTGGTGATAGACTGGATGGGGAAAATGTGGCACATATACACCATGGAATACTATGCAGCCATGAAAAATGATGAGTTCGTGTCCTTTGTAGGGACATGGATGAACCTGAAAACCATCATTCTTAGCAAACTGACACAAGAACAGAAAATCAAACACCACATGTTCTCACTCATAGGTGGGTGTTGAACAATGAGAACACATGGACACAGGGAGGGGAGCATCTCACACACTGGGGTCTGTTGTAGGGGAATAGGGGAGGGACAGTGGGGGGTAGGGAGGTTGGGGAGTGATAACATGGGGAGAAGTGCTAAATATAGGTGACCGGGTGATGGAGGCAGCAAACCACATTGCCATGTATATACCTATGCAACAATCCTGCATGTTCTGCTCATGTGCCCCAGAACCTAAAGTGCTATAAATTATATATTTTAAAAAAATGTAGAAAAAATATTTCTGATCTTTAATTCTATACCACAGTACACTATCAATCATATGTATATAGAATAAAGACATTTTCAGATAAGAAAGATCTCAAAAACAAAAACCATTATCTTCTTTATAGAAAACAATCCTGGAGGATGTGCTTTTCCAAAACGAGAGAGTAAAATGAAGATGTAAATCCAGGAAAAAGAGGATTCATTACAGAGAGGAAGAGTATCCCAGGAAGACAGTAAAAAGAGGTAAGTTTTACAGAGCAACTAGTCCAGTTTGGCATAAGAGAATGGAGAACTCCAAGTGCAATTTATTCTACAAACTGAGATATTACCAGATGTGTTTATATGTAGCAAAATGATATTTATACTTTTTGTAAAGATTTTTGAATGAATTAGTGATATTATGAAGAAAACTAAACAAACAGAAAAGCAATAAATTTATAACCTTTAGGGAAACAAAAAAGTTGTGCAAGGAAAGAAATACAATTGTATATAATTATTATATTTTTAGCCAGAATTAACTGAACAATAATGTAAATTTTGAATATCTAACCAAAATTTATGACATACTATATGAGAAGGATGGAACAGAAGGGTTATGTGTGTGGGGGGTGTGTGTGTATCTGTGACAGCAGTGTTAAACTCTTCTTTCCTATACAGGTGTGTCAATACATAATGAGACTGACAAAACAATCAAGAATACCAGTGTAAGAATGCTATTTAGATATGTGGTGGTAATTCCCAAGGAAACCATTAAAAGTGTTTTGAAAGTGGTTGGCTAAAATTAGTGATGGAGGATGCAGAAGAGGACTAACTTTTTCATTATAGGACTCAGCACTATTAGTATTTTAAACTTATGTGTTCAACTTAGATAAAAACAAAAATTAAATTATTCAACAATATAATCAACTATAATAAAAGAAACATTATATAATGACAAGGTAGTTCTTCTTAGCAAGGGAGTTGCTGGGGCCTGGAAGGATGTAGGTGCAGGCTGGGAGATGAATAACTATCAGCAGACGATAAGAGGCTTTACCCAAGATTAAATTACTCACTGGAGACAGAAACACTACTAGGGCCCCATGTTCTTTCTTTGGCTCAGTAAGCTTTTCTTATCCCACATTAAAAAGTTTTTAGGATATGATTGAATATTCATCTATAATACTTTATTACTTCTGGATGATGCTATATGAACATTAATGAGAAATTCAAATACAGGATCAAAATTAACATTTTTAAAATGCCTACTATATGATATCCATTTAATAAATCTTAACCAGTTTAGTTTACACAGCTATCTAATGAAGTAGTAGTCATCACTATTTTATAGATAAAGCTGAAGTTTTAAAAGATAGATCACCTTGCTCAAAGTCACACAGGTAGTAAGTACTTATATCCTTTCACTTCACTAGTGACTTTTTCCAATACTGTGTGTTAATCATCATCTTTGTTTCATTAAAACAGTGTGAAAATGTGCATGAAAATCTGCAGCTTAATTTAATCAGTGCTACATGTCACAGCACTGGCTTTTTAAAGCATTCTCTATGAAGCTCATAAAACTGGACAAGACTAAAGTTCAATGGACAAAACTTTAAGAATAAGGCTAGGCAAGTCAGCGATGAATAATTACTTCCTATGACACAATTTATGTTGTCTTTACCCAGGTTCTAGAGTTAAGATGTTTTAGAAGGAATAATTTCCCACTCAAACAATGTTTCTTATTTGGTTTCTTATTTGGTTAGTTGGGCTCTGCTAAGGTTAAGCTGATGAAAACCTAACATGAAAGAGGACCTTTCTGTAGCTTTCTGAGTTTTGCTCATAAGCAGTTTAGCATCATGATCAAGAAAGCTTTTTCAGTGAAAAGGCTGAAACATGTTCCCACCTAGATCCCATACAATGTTGAAAATTCGATGTTGAAAATAATTATAAAATCATAAAGCTAGATATCTTGGAAATCCAACCTGAATCATCATTGAATCCCAATATGGTATGTTTCTTTCAAGGAACATACAAATCATTTTCTGATTCTTTCATAATTTTCCACTGGAATCCAGACAGGAAAGCCTTCATTATTTATTCACACTACAAGCTTTTATTGAGAATTTGCTCTATGCCAGGCACTGACCTGGGTACTGAGGATACAAACATAAATGAGATAGGTCTCATCTTGATTGATCCATTGGTGATCCAAAGCACATACTGCCATCTTCTTTCTGAACTTCTTTAGCGTGCCCACAGAAAATTTCAAAATGGAAGTCAGGAATCTGAAACTGCTTCTCAATTAAAAAAGCCGAGTGACTGGACCAGAATTTCTAGTGGCTGCTTATTTAAAGAATTATATCCTTTTAGCAGAAGAGAAAAAGTATTTTCAAATAGTTGAATGAATGGACGAATGAAGAGATAATTACTCTGGGTTATTTCAACAGAAATATTTTTAGTTTGTTGGCCAACTGTGGCAGAACTCTCTCTCTCTCTCTCTCTCTCTCTCTCTTTTTAATACTTTAAGTTGTGGGATACATATGCAGATGTGCAGGTTTGTCAGATACGTATACACATGCCATGGTGGTTTGCTGCACCCATCAACCCGTCACCTACATTAGGTCTTTCTCCTAATGCTGTCCCTCCCCTAGCACCCCACCCCCTGACAGGCCCCAGTGTGTGATGCCCCCTCCCTGTGTCCATGTGTTCTCATTTTTCAGCTCTCACTTATGAGTGAGAACATGTGGTGTTTGTTTTTCTGTTCCTGTGTTAGTTTGCTGAGAATGACGGTTTCCAGCTTCATCCATGTCCCTGCAAATGACATGAATCATCCTTTTTTATGGCTACATAGTATTCATGGTGTATATGCGCCACTTTTGACAGGCATTTGGGTTGGTTCCAAGTCTTTGCTATTGTGAATAGTGCTGCAATCAACATACATATGCATGTGTCTTTAAGGTAGAATAATTTATTACCCTTTCGATATGTACCCAGTAATGGGATTGCTGGGTCAAATGGTATTTCTGGTACCACATCCTTGAGGAATTGCCACATTGTCATCCAGAATGGTTGAACTAATTTACACTCCCACCAACAGTGTAAAAGCATTTCTATTTCTCCACATCTTCTCCAGCATCTGTTTCCTGTCTTTTTAATGATCACCATTATAAGTGAGGTGAGATGGTATCTCATTGTGGTTTTGACTTGCATTTCTCTAATTACCAGTGATGATGTGCTTTTTTTCATATGTTTGTTGGCTACACATTTTTTCCATATGTATCTTTCTGGTGTTCTCTGCATTTCCTGAATTTGAATGTTGGCCTGTCTTGTTAGGTTGTGGAATTTCTCCAGGATAATATCCTGAAGAGTGTTTTCCAACTTGGTTTCATTCTCCTCATCACTTTCAGGTACACCAATCAAATGTAGGTTTGGTCTTTTCATATAGTCCCATATTTCTTGGAGACATTGTTCATTTATTTTCATTCTTTTTTTTCTCTAATCTTGTCATCATGCTTTATCTTATTAAGTTGATCTTCAATCTCTGATGTCTTTTCTTCTGCTTGACTGATTTGGCTCTTGATACTTGTGTATGCTTCATGAAGGTCTCATGCTGAGTTTTTCAGCTCCATCAGGTCATTTATGTTTTTCTCTAAACTGGTTATTCTAGTTAGTAATTCATGTAACCTTTTTTCAAGGTTCTTAGCTTCCTTGTATTAGGTTAGAACATGCTCCTTTAGCTCAGAGGAGTTTGTTATTACCAACCTTCTGATGCCTACTTCTGTTAATTCATCAAACTCATCTCCATTCAGTTTTGTTCCCTTGCTGGTGAGGAGTTGTGATCCTTTGGAGGAGAAGAGGTGTTCAGGTGTTTGGAACACTGCGTTGGTTTTTCCTCATCTTCGTGGATTTATCTACCTTTGGTCTTTGATGTTGGTTACCTTCAGCTGGGGTTTCCATATGGATGTCCTTTTTGTTGATGTTGATGCTATTCCTTTCTGTTCATTAGTTTTCCTTCTAACAGTCAGGCCCCTCTGCTACAGGTCTGCTGGAGTTTGCTGGAGGTCTATTCCCGACCCTGTTTGCCTGGGTATCCCCAATGGAGGCCGCAGAACAGCAAAGTTTGCTGCCTGTTCCTTCCTCTAGAAGATTTGTCCCCAAGGGGTACCCACCAGATGCCAGCCAGAGATCTCCAATATGAGGTTTCTGTTGACCCCTGCTGAGAGATTTCTCCTGGTAAGGAGTCATGGGGGTCAGGGATCCACTTGAGGAGGCAGTCTGTCCCTTAGCAGAGCTCAAGCACTGTGCTGGGAGATCTACTGTTCTCTTTAGAGCTGGCAAGCAAGAACGTTTAAATCTGCTGAAGCTGCACCCACAGCTGCCCCTTCCCACAGGGAGTATGTCCCAGGGAGATAGGAGTTTGATCTATAAGCCCCTGACTGGGGCTGCTGCCTTTCTTTCAGAGATGCCCTGCCCAAAGAGGAGGAATCTAGAGAAGCAGTCTGGCTACTGTGGCTTTGCCGAGCTGCAGTGGGCTCCACCCAGTTTGAACATCCCAGAGTCTTTGTTTACACTGTGAGGAGAAAATCACCTACTCAAGCCTCAGTAATAGCGGACACCTCTCACCCCACCAAGCTCCAGCATCCCAGGTCAACTTCAGACTGTTGTGCTGGCAGTGAGAATTTCAAGCCAGTGGATCTTAGCTTGCTGGCTCTGTAAGGGTGGGATCTGCTGAGTTAGACCACTTGGCTTCCTGGCTCCAGCCCCCTTTCCAGGGGAGTTAACAGTTCTGTCTTGCTGGTGTTCCAAGTGCCACTGGAGTATGAAAAAAACCTCTTGCAGCTAGCTCAGTGTCTGCCCAAGTGGCCACCCAGTTTTGTGCTTGAAACCCAGGGCCATGGTAGTTGTAGGCAGTGGATGGACTCTCCTGGTCTGCAGGTTGCAAAGACTGTGGAAAAGCATAGCATCTGGGCCGGAGTGCACCATTCCTCAAGGCACAGTCCCTCACAACTTCCCTTGGCTAGGGGAGGGAGTTCCTCTACCCGTTGCACTTCCCAGGTGAGGTGACACCCCACCCTGCTTCAGCTTACCCTCCGTGGGCCGCACCCACTGTCTAACCAGTCCCAATTAGATGAGCTGGGTATCTCAGTTGGAAATGCAGAAATCACCTGTTTTCTGCATTGATCTTGCTGGGAGCTGCAGACCAGAGCTGTTCTTATTCAGCCATCTTGCCCAGGAATCCCCAGTACTGAACTCTTAATCCCACGTTGGCACTTTCTGACTGGAAAATAAAACTCAGTGTTCCTAGTGTTTTTGTTCTGAAACAAATTCTGCCTAACATGAGATAGCTTGTAGGACCAGAGGGAAGTGATGGACAGGAATATATTGTATGGGTGAATACTTCTGACAGACAAGATTAGAAACTAAAGGAAAAAAACCAAACAACAAACAAGCAAGATTTTATTTCCAAAGAAGAGAAATAAGTAACATTCTAGTTTGTCATTTCAGTCCTTTCAGAGAACTGGAATTCACAATTTCAGCAGCTTTCTACATGAATGCATTAAAAATACTACATTGATTTATGCCATCAGCTCTGCTATTTAACCTGAGAACATGTCTTAAAAGCTTACAAGGCAATCAGAACTCTAAGACTGTTCTATTTGTTTATAAAGTCCACATAAAGTTTTCTCCCTCTAGTGACCCCAACCTTGTGTCGGGGGCCATTCAAGAAGGAAAAGCCAGAGTTCCTTTTGTTAAAAATGGTAAAGTCAGCATTCTCACATAGCAAGAAAGGAGTGGGCCAGCTCCCTCCTTCCTCTTATTTGCACAGTTTATTCAACAACAACAACAAAAGAAAAGAAAAGCCACATTTTTTCCATATGTAACCTTAGATGTGACTGTAGATTCCCAAACTGTTTACAACAAATGTGGAACAGTCTGCAAGCCCGTCCAAATGTACATTGCCTGGATCATATCAAGTCATATTCTTTCCCCCCATGGAGCAGAGGCTCTAACTTAGCCTGAAGTTTGGCTTGACAGGCAGAATGAACTTATTGCTCCAGCTGTGTCTGACAAGCAGATGACAAGATAAAATATTCACTTCATTTGAGTCCTGCACTCACTAGCAAAGTGTAGAAAATTAAAGGCCAATATGTCGAAAATGAACTGGGCCCTGTATCTGCAATCTTGATTTAGGCAACAAAGAGAAATACTTTTCACTCTTAGCAAATCTGTGAAGTAAACTTCTAATTCTTCTTGTTTACAACTCATGATGAGTTATAAACATATTAAACAACAAAGTATCTCAAAGTCCTTGAAGATTTCTTCTAGAAATTGGAAATCCTGACGGTTTTGTTTTGTTTTTGGCTTTAGAGTTATATACAGAACTAGTCAGAAGTGAGATTAATTTTCTGATAGTGAATTATTAGTTACCAAATGTTACTATTTTTCACTAGGCTTTACATTCTGTAAAGCATTTTTGTATCCATTATATATTAGTCTATGTTCTCCAGAGAAACAGAAACAATAAGATATATATTTATATAGAAAGAGATTTATTACTTGAAGCTAAGAAGTCTCAGGACTCACCACTTACAACATAGAGGCCCAAGAAATCCTGTGATATAATTTCAGTCTAAGCCTGAAGGCCAGAGGACTGAGAGGCTGATGCCCAAGGGCAGGAGAACAACAACGTTCCAGCTCAAGCAGAAGGCAAAGTTGCCTTTCCTGTACATTTCTGATCTGCCTGGGCTCTCAGTGGATTGGATGATGCCCAGCCACATTGGGAAGAGTGACATTCTTTACTCAGTCTACTGATTCAAAAGTTGTGCTCTTCTGGGAACATTCTAATGGACACACCCAGAAATGTTTCACCAGCTATCTGGGCATCTCTTAGCCCAATCATGCTGACATGTAAAATTAACCATTACATTCTACTTTTAATTTTTACAAACCTGCAAAATGTATGACAGTATGACATAGGCAGGGGATTTGTTTGGACTCTGAGTATAATACCAGCTGAGTAGAGCAACCTGAGGCAAGATGCTTAACTTGGCCAAAGGACCATTTTCCTCATCATAAAATGTAGATTAATAAAATTTGTCATATAAAATTGCTGTGAGGATTACATGGGATAACCATGCTTGTCACATGGGACATGCTCATGTGACAAGAATTATATGATAATTCTTACTATTTTTAGACTGAGCAGGATAGATTACTACATTTAAAGGGGTTAAATGATTGCTCAAAGCACATAATCAGTTATTCCATGCACAGGGGATTCAAACCTAGGCATTCTGCCTCTTATCCCTGTATACTTTATATATACACGTGGAGCTTTGAGCCATGCAAATGGTACTGTACTAGATACAGAAAGGGGTAAAAACACAGAAAAAAGTTAGAAACACAGTCCAGACTTCCTCTTTGAGGCAAAATGAAGTCACAGGAACCAGATTTATTCTGTCTGAAACTATCTAAAGATAAACAGAATGAATAAAACAATAGTTTGCAAGACACTAGACATCAGGCAACAAAGCTCAGTGGTTTATAAGAGATGAGAAGCAAATGAAGTGAGCCCTACAAGTACCCCAGCTTTCTGCAAAAGAGTTTCTAGGGTATGGGAAAACATAAGAGGTACACAAAGTTCATCTTGAGTTGAGGAGATGCACCTAAGGAGAGTAAGTCAGTGAGGGTTCATAGGAAACAGTACCAGAGAAGAGACAGCTGCTCAGAGGGAGAACTCTGCAGCTCTGCAAAGCCTTCAGCTGAATACTGATCAGGGCATGTATGCAAGAAAACCAGGAATAGAAAGATATCAATGACCTCAGATTCTACCTATATAAACTAGAAAAAGAAGGGCAAATTAAACTAAAGATAAATAGAAAAGTAAAATTAATATACAAATCAATAACATAGAAAACAGAAAATATAGAAAAAAAATCAACTAAACCAAGCACTAAAATTTACAAACCTCTGGCTGGGTGCGGTGGCTCACGCCTGTAATATCAGCATTTTGGGAGGCAGAGGCAGGTGGTTCATTTGAGGCCAGGAGTTTGAAACTAGCCAGGCCAACGTGGCAAAACCCTGTCTTCAACCAAAATATAAAAATTAGCCCAGTTGAACCCAGGAGGTGGAGGTTGCAGTTAGCCAAGATCATGCCACTGCACTCCAGCCTGGGTGACAAAGTGAGACTCTTTTTCTCTGCCTCTCTCTGTCTCACTCTCTACTTCTAGCTAGACTGATCAGGAAGAGAGAAGACATAGTTACTAATATTAAAGAGTATAAAGGTAACATCACTATAGATTTTACAGCTGTTAAAAGTATAATGTGTGAATATTATGACTTTATGCCAATAAACATGCCAACATAGAGGAAATGAACAAGTGTACTTAAAGACACAAACAACAAAGCTTGCTCAAGAAGAAATAGACAACCTGACCTGTACTTTTTAAGTAAATTGACTTGGTAGTTAAAAACCTTACCCTAAAATAAACTTCAAACCTTGATGGCTTCACTGGTTTTCTGTTCTTGTGTCTTTGCTGAGAATGAAGCAGCAAACCAGCATGGCACATGTATACCTATGTAACAAACCTGCACATTCTGCACATGTACCCCAGAACTTAAAGTAGAATAATAAGAAAATATTTTTACTCATTAACTGTTTTTGTTAAAAACTAAGACACAAACACTCACAGTAGCCTAGGTCTACACAGGGTCAGGATCATCAATATCATTGTTCTACCTCCACATTTTGTCCCAGTGGAAGGATTTCAGGGGCAATAACATGCATGGAGCTGTCATCTCCTATGATAACAATTCCTTCTTCTAGATACTTCCTGAAGGACCTTCTTAAGGCTGTTTTACTGTTAACTTTTTTTTGTAGGAGTACACTCCAAAATAACAATAAAAATATGTAAACTGATAACATATTAACGTTACCAAGTATTATGTACTGTTCATAATTGCATGTGCTAGACTTTTATACAACTGTCAGAGCACTATGTTTGTTTACACCAGTATCACCACAAACTAGTGAGTAATGTGTTGGGCTGGAGCATTACAATAGCTAATGACATTATTAGACAATGGGAATTTTTTGGCTCCATTATAATCTTATGGGACTGCCAATGTATATGCAATCCATCATTGTCCAAAATGTGGTTATGCAGTTCATGACTGTAATTACTGAGTCCTCACTACATGTGCCATTTGTGTCATGAACATGGCCAAAAATCAGCCTCTGAATGGTGGGGGCATATAACAGCCTAGTTCAAGACTACAGTCTGGCTATGTGCCACACATATACTATGTGTTCTACCAGTGTTGGCTGGATTATAATGAATAGCTATATAAAGTATAAGACCATAGAGAGATGACTCATGTGTCTCAAACTGAAAAACATTACTCTGCACCAGAGGTGCATGAAGCTATTAAATAACATGGCACAGCCTGAGTTTTAATTTGACTTGAAGACTGGGGCAAAAGTTCTTTTGCTGTACAAGACAGGTAGCAGAATACACTGCAAATTTACCTTCGTTTTTAAAAAACAGTGAAATTTAAAAGAAAGTCAGACTTACGGCCAGTAGCTTCAAGCTCAGGGAACAGGAACTAATTTCCCTGTCATCAGAGGTTCCCAAATGAAGATGTTTTAGAAGCACTAAATGAGTCATGTGTCTTTACATTGTAGATGAGGAAGCTCAAGCTCAGATTGTGTATTTTGTTTGAGATTAGAGCTATCTAGCAAATAGCTCTTCATGAAGTGTCCTGGAACCCGCCCCTTCAGAAGTAGCTGGAAAAATTAGATTTAAGGGGTAAAAAAAATAGATTTAAAAACTTTTCATATACCAGCTGATGAAATTGGGAGTAGAGAGACTAATGTAGCCAGAGTTGATGTACTTATATTTCCAGATTAATTCAGAGATTATGTATGCACATTTAAAAACCTGCAATCAAGACCATACAAAATAAGTGCCAGATAAGCATTAAATATATTGAACACAGAAGATATACAGTGGAAAGAGAGAGAGCACTTCCAGCTAGGATAGAAACTTGCAGTTTGGTAGCTTCTCAATAAAAAGAAAGGGAGAGACTTATATTTTCCTTGAAACATGCATGGTTGATTTGAAACACACCAAATCCCAAGAAGTACATATTTACTATTTACTTAAGCTGGAGAGATTTCACTCAGGTAGAATGGGGTTGTCATGCTGAGGACTATATTACATAACCTACTAGGTCCCTTTCAATTCTTAACAGCGTATGGTTTCACAGTGACATGAAACTATCCATCCCTCTGCTATGTGACAGAAATTTATAGTGCATTTGCCTAATGTTTCCCTTACAAGAATTTGCTATTTGCTTAATTTCAAATGCGACCTTCAGTAAGTAGTTTAAAGAGATAAACTCTGAGAGGCAATATACCTCTCATATACGTGCAAGTGAATACAAGCAACACAATGCACAATAGTTCACGGAGGAAGGAGTGGAGCAAGAGCTCCTGGGGCAAGCATGACATCCCATCATTTGCAATACTGACACAGGAGCTCCAAGGAAAAGGCTTTTGGAATTCCCACACCAAGAAAGTTCTTAGGTTATCTTCACTGGAAGAGAGCTGTTGGCCACACATAGCTGAGTCTCTTGCTACCATGAAAATAAACCCTTTGTTAATCCAGATTTATTTTTTAAAGGGGCAAAAACACTTTCAATGAACAGTATTCCCCTGAGGGTTTCCACTGGGCATCTTGTTCAGTGTTCTGTCAGGCAGATGTTCACTTGGTTAGCACTCAAGAAAGAAGCAGACAGATTCATTAAGAGACAGGGAGAGACACAAATTCTTCTTCGGAAGATTCACCGCAAATTTTTTTAAGTGCTTGCCTTTTATGGTAGCTGTGATGGTCATTTCGCTTCAGACTGCTGCCATGCCTCTTTCATTTTGAAAGCTACTGAGGGACTCACATGCCAGGCTTCCACAAGGAAGGCAGTGGGCAGGGTACAGCTGAAGAGCAGCAGGAGAGCAAGGCATTCTGGTGCCTGATGCTCTGTTACTATGCTATATTCCATTCTTCCTGGCATTACCCACTCTACTCATGAGTTGTCATTAATTCTTTCCAGCTTCCACCCTAAGCAAATCCTACCTCCCTGATTACATTCTGGAATTAGTTTGCTGGGCCAGCGCCTGGCTTGGTTTCACATGGGTAGCTACTATTGAAACCTAATATTGCACAGTAGAAAGCTGGATGCTGAGTTGGCTTTCTCATCTGTGGCCTGATTAGGCAGAGTAAAAGACTACTACCTTTCAACTAAAAGCTTTTGGTTTCTGTTACAGTTTGAAGGGCTTCTCTCATTTGCTCTTTAAGTCCGAAGGGAAAAAACAAGGACTGGTAAGCTCACTGACTTTTCCAAACATCTGCACATTTTCCCCACAGATTCAGCAGACCTCTGCATTACTGAACCTTTAAACTCTGTCTGGATGTAGTCATATTTTGTGTGACCTTAGTACAGAGTCCATACTGTTTCATGGTCTGCTAGAAACACAGGAGTAACCATTGATGGTTATGGGATGGAATAGGGACACTTGTAATCCAAATCACAACACAGTGCACAAAATCACAAGGAAGTCTACCAGTCTGATATTCCAGAATCCTCTGGGCAGGGTTGTGGTACCAAGCAGTACATCCAGGTAAAGCAAGAAGCTTAAGCCAATTCCTGGGGGATGAGTTCTAGAGAAGTAAGGCAGCCAAGACATGGAATACATATCAGAAAGCTAAGCAGAAGGAGAGATCCAAGATGGCCGATTAACAACAGCTCAGGATTGTAGCTCCCAGTGAAAGCACAGAGAGTGAGTGGACGCTGCACTTTCAGACGAATTTTTGTTGCCCACAGACTGGGAGATTCCCGGCGGAGGAGCCACACGGGTCGCCAGCGCGACTTTTTTGGCCGGCGCGGCTGTTTTGCCGGCGCCCCTGTTTTGCCGGCGCCCCGGCACGGCGCGTCTCGGCGCGGAGTACGCGGGACGGGGTGCACTTTGAGTCCGGCTCAGCTGGTCCCAACCCCACAAGGAGAACAGCAATTGGAAGCGCTGAGGACTGAGAGTTTCACAGTAAGCACAGCTGAACCCGGGAAGGCCTAGCTCTGTGGGGAAAGGGTATCCGCTGAAGGAACACTAAGAAACAGAAAAAACTTCATCACCAGCAAGCCAGACGTCCACTCAAACCCAATCTGAAAGTCAGTAATTACAAAGACGACAGGTGGATAAATCCACAAAAATGGGAAGAAACCAGTGCAAAAAGGCTGAGAACACCCGAAATCAGAATGCCTCTCCTCCTACAGGGGATCGCAGCTCCTCATCAGCAAGAGAACAAGGCCTGACAGAA
>CAUYLG010006008.1:0-34340 GCA_963573385.1 Cacajao melanocephalus | reverse complement strand
CTTATTCCTTCCTGTCTCCATTGTTGAGCACAATTATTGGCATAAAAGAGGTTTTTAATACCCATTTTTAGACTGCATTCTAGCCTGGGCAATAGAACAAGAATCCCGTTCTCTCTCCCTCTTTCTCTTCCTCTTTCTTTCTCTCTTACATTCTTTTTTCTTTCTTTCTTTCATTCTTTCTTTCTTTCTTCTTTTCTCTCTCTTTCTTTCTTTCAAAAAATTAAAAAAATATATTAACTGGGAATATTATTATGGGAAAGTCATGAGGATAAAAAAGTTATAGCCTAGATTCACCATAAAAAATAATAATAATTGTGATTCACATCAAAATTGGAATTATTACAATATAATCAGATTCCGAGAGATTACTTTTTTTTCAGAGTCAGGGTCCCATTCTGTTACCCAGGCTGGAGTGCAGTGGCATGCTCATGGCTCACTGCAGCCTTGAATTCCTGGGCTCAAGTGATTCTCACATCTCAGTCTCCTGAGTAGCTGCGGCTACAGGCATGCACCAGCACTCCTGATCTTTTTCTATTTTTAATAGAGACAGGGTCTCACTTTGTTGGCCAGGCTGGTCTCAGTCTCCTGGCCTAAAGTGATCTTCCTGCCTCAGCTTTCCAAAGTGCCGGGATTCCAGGAGTAAGCCACCACACTCAACCTCAGAGAGAGTAATTTTAAGAAAAAAATTAATGTAGAAGTCACTGTTGATGTAAAATATGGGTGATTTCAAGATCAGAGAGTCATGAACTAACTTGGAACTATTTAATACTTTTTACATTTGCTAGTAACAGTGACCGCAGAAAATACATTTCCAGGTGGTATAATTTAAAATTAATGTAAATCCAAAGAACTAAGATATGAATGGAGAAGAAGAAAATGAGTGATTTTCTTATGGATAAAATGTGACTATCATTAAAAAATAGAGTGGGTGAATGAATAATAAATTAACTAGAATATTAAGGAAAGAAAAAGAGTAACATTGAAACTTGTTAGGAAAATAATACTGTTAACTGTCAATGTAGAAGAACTTCACTTCAGGAGTGGCTATTTGGCCTACAGAGAGGCTCTCATCCCTGAGAACCCTCCCCAGTACACAAGGGCAAGCTCAGGTGGAACCTGATCCCTTAGGCAGAACTGATTGGTTCAGAGACAGACATGTGGCCTAAGTGAGGGCAATAAGTTTCTATCTCAGGATTTTGGAATGTGGAGCTAAACGATACACAGACTGGGCGTTATAGTCATATGAATGGCAGTGCTCCAGAGAGAAGGCCTGTGGATCTAGAGTTTATTGTTGAGGATCTTGAACTCACCTTGGCTCCTGGTTCAACAACATGCATAACTGTGTCTGGTACTGTGCCCTTTCTAATAGTGCTCTCCTGCTTCCTCTTCACAACCCCCTTTAGGCTCCAGCTAGCATGGTTAAATTTCTGTTATTTAAAACCATAACTAATATTTCAAAACAAGTCACTTGAGGACTTGATACAGTATCAAGAAAAAATTTACCACTTTGATGTTTTCAATGAAATTCTAAATAATAAATGTAAATTTTCTATGAAATTTATTTAAGTATGAATGATGAAGCTTTGACAATTCTAAGAGAGATAAATACAGATACCAGGGAAGTAATAATAGCTATCGATAATGAGGAAGAGCACGATTTTTCCATTTGGCTTTATGGATTACATGATTCTTAATGTTTCTCATTTTGCAAAAGGAAGATTGATGGAAACAGTCAAAATCTAGCCCAGGCCCACAGGCTGTTGTTTGAGAACTATTAAACTACAGAGGCTCTGAAATACAGAATGTATTTATCTTTTTCTCTTTTGGCTATTCAATAAGCTCATTTTTACAAATGGGAATTGAGGTCAGGGGAAATTGATTTCCTCAAGGTCGGGAGGGTAATTTTAGGCAAGGCTGTTTCTAGAACCCTGTTTATTGCTCTTTAGAAATAAACACATTACTAAAGAAATGTCTCCTGAAGATTGGAAGCATAATGAATAAAACAAGGTAGCCTATTCATTACAGATAGTTTAATGGTAATCAAAGCTTGCCTTGTGGTGTTGTAAATGTCTATATTGTAACTGTCTAGACATTTCATTAATATTTTTTGAAGCATGGGAAATATTAATTTATTCACTTATGAGTCACTGTGGATATAAAAAAACAAATAAATGAAATTACCCTCATAATCTTAAATACCACAACATAACAGTTTGATGTTCTTTTTTAAGATTTCAAATTGAATGTTGATTAGGCAGCAATATATTATGCTAAAATTTTCATCTCAGATATAGTATCATTAGTCTAGAATCTGTGGGTCGGGACATTGTAATTATTATTCCCAGGAATAAGAATATACTACCTCTAATGCACATGATTTTGGATATAAAGAAAAACACATTTTACTGTTCCTATTAAAACTGTGCATAGGACATCTATGGAAGGTCTGTTCTACTTCTATCCTTCAACTGAGGAAAAATTTATACTCTATATTCTTCCCTATAAATGATGGTGAAATTAAATGAATGTAGATATTCTGCCACCCTGCAATCTTTACTAACTTTGAGATTTTCATTTTGTTTACTAAATTAAAAAAACGAACATATTAACCTGTGTCAAAGAAAAGTAGAATCAGTTTTTTATAATGAGTACATATTATTATTATTATTATTATTATTATTATTGAGACAGAGTTTCACTCTTGTTGCCCAGGCTGTAGTGCAATGGTGCAATCTTGGCTCACTGCAACCTCTGCCTCCCAGGTTAAAGCGATTCTCCTGCCTCAGCCTCCTAAGTGGCTGGGATTACAGGTGCCTGCCACCACGCCCAGCTAATTTTTTGTATTTTTAGTAGAGAGGGGGTTTCACCATGTTGGTCAGGCTGGTCTCAAACTCCTGACCTCAGGTGATCCACCCGCCTCAGCCTCCCAAAGTGCTGGGATTACAGGTGTGAGCCATCATGTCTGGCCGAGTACATATTATTTTTATAAATGAGAGAAAATGCATTTTACTGTTAGAATAAGTAGAATCAAATCATGATAATGTTTTTCACTCCTGTTAGTAATTTTTCAACCCTATATTTAGGTTAAGCTTGCAATATTTATTTAGTTTTGTTTTGTTTGCTATATCACATGTAGTTATGTTTTGTTTTCAAAATGAAAAGAAAAAATTGCTTTTTTTTCTCATTGTAAAATTAGTACAGAGACTTCCAGTTCCAAGACAGTTCCAGTTGCACATCTCTCTATTCTTCTGCTAAGTATAGCTAAAAACCCTGGGCAATATATGTAAAATAAATATAAGGAGACTCTGGAAGGTAGAGATGAGGCAGTTTGGCTATTTACATTAAAAAACATGCTAGCAAATTCCCTGGGCTTTCTTTTTGTTTCATATATCCCAAACTGGGTACTGGCAATACAGGCAACCTAGAAATACCAGGGGGTTCATACAACGCCCTCCATCCCTACCCTGAGCCTGCTCTCTCTAGACAAAGGAACAGGAAAGGGACAGCCTATCAAGGAAGAAAACATTTAGTTAATAACCACCTGTGCAGAAAAGCTACCATGGGAGGCCTGAATCTGCTATCCTTAGAAATTCTTGCTTGCAAGATTGGTCTTTGGCTGGCATCTGGGAACATCCTACAGTTCCTACATAGATATGAAACTTTCCCGAAATGGTAAGAATGGCTCACTGAGCCTAGACTGAAGGCAAACAGTGTAGCTTCTGCTGCACAGCTGCTTTCCTTCTGAGAGTCTGCAATTTTGATAGATGCAAGGCAATGGGTATCTAAATGATTGATACAGTTTGTCTGTGACCCCATCCAAATCTCATCTTGAATTGTAATTCTGTAATTCCCACATGTTGAAGGAGGGTCCTGGTGGGAGGTGACTGAACCATAGGAGTGGTTTCCCCCATGCTGTTCTCATGATGATGAGTGAGTTTTCACATGATCTGATGGTTTTCTAAGTGCCTGGAATTTCCCCTGCTTGCACATTCTCTCCTGCTGCCATGTGAAGAAGGTCCTTGCTTCCCATTCACCTTCCACCATTACTGTAAGCTTCCTGAGGCCCACCAAACTATGTGGAACTGTGAGTCAATTAAATCTCTTTCCTTTATAAACTACTCAGTCTTGGGCAGTTCTTTATATCAGCAGTTGAAGTGGACTAATACAATAATTAACTGTCCCCAAAACCTAGGGCACTGAGTCTCTAACAGTCTTCCTTTGCAGACACAATTCATCCCTGTTGTCACAGTTCCCTATTAACAAAATTAAGTGTGCTCTACATAATTTCCCTGGGAGAGAATCCTTAGAATCTTGTGCCTGGTTTCCTCCAGACTTCATTCCATGAGGCTATTCCTTTTGCTCATTTTATTTGTGACTGCAACTATATGCTGAGCCCTGTGAGTCCTCCTAGTGAAACACTGAAACTGCGAGTATTCTTGGAGACCCCTGACACACTGCCATACTCCAATCAAATATCACAGAAAAAGCAGTGGTCCCACCCCCACCTTTCAGTAGCAGCTGAATGGGAAGCCCAGAACTTTCACCCTTGCTGGACTATAGAGTCCCCTAAACCCTCATCAGGTTGGTTTCAGAGAAGGCTGAGTGGGAAGCCAAACTTTCACCATCTTCCAGTGGTAATGAGTCCCCCGACACACCCTCCGAAGTGTCAGTAGAGGCCATGTGAGGACGTAAAATTGAAACAGCAAAAGAACTAACATAACATAGTTTTGTTTAAGGGGACTTTACTCTTTCCTGCATGTAGGCTAGGATAATTTAGAACACTGAGATAATATGCAAAAACAGCAATCATATAGTTTAAAAAACTAACTCTAGGATTAAAGGAGAAGTATGTAAACAGCTAACTATGTTTTGTTGAAGATTTATAGGAGCATTTGTGACATGACCAAGGACAAAGAAGTTCCCAACCACTTTGGACCCTCACTGGTGCCCAGATGTCTGTGGTTACTGGTCGCCTCTTGATCTCATCTCCCTCCTCTTCCTCTTCCCTTTAACATAAAAAGAGCCTAATATTTGTACTGACTTAAGATGGTACTTTAGAATGATAGTCCACCGTCTTCTCAGTTAGTTGGCTCTCTGAATAAATCTGCTTTTCCTTCCACCAACCATCGTTTTTCATGCCTGGCTTTCAAGCAGTGAGCAGCTGAACCTGGGTTCAGTTACAAGGGACAGTAATGAGGCATCTCTCTCCCTCCCAACCAGGGTGGTATCAGTGGAGGCTGAGTGGGGAGTGTGAACTCCCAACCTTGCCCAACAGTAATGAGATACCTTCCCCACCAACCCAGGTTGTCAAAGGAGGCCTGATGGAGAGCTTTGGCTTCCTCCCCAGCCAGAGTTTGAAAGTGTCATCTCCCTTTTTCTAACAATTCAGTGCCAGAGAAGGCCTGACGAAACAGAAAATTTAAATAAGATTTAGCACCAAGATGATACAGATGTTGGAATCATGTTATCCTAGCCTACATAACAAGGGTTTTAAAGCAGTCATCATAAAAATGCTTTAATGAACAGCTATGAACATGCTCAAAATGAATTAAAAAGTCTTAGCAAAAAAATAGAAGATACAAAGAAAAAATAAATTGAGATTTTCATAGTGAAAAATACAGTATCCAAAATAAAAAAAAAATGAGTGGATGGTAGAAGGGAGGGGACAGAATAAAGAATCAATGAGCCTGAAGATAGAATAGGAGAAGTTATCTAATCTGAACAATGGACAGAAAATAGACTAAAAAAAAAATTAACTGAGGTTCAGGGACCTGTAGACTCTACCACAATATCTAGCATTTGTGCTATCAGAGCCCTGGAAGGAGAGGAGAAAGAGAGCAGACCTCAAAAAGTGTTTAAAGAACTAGTGTTTGAAAACTGCCCAAATTTGGCTAGAGACATAAGCTTACAGGTTAAAGAAGCTGAGTGAACCCCAAACAAGATTAACACAAATAAATCCCCACCTAACACATCACTAGTCAAACTTTTGAAAACTAAAGACAAAAAAAAAAAAATCTTGAAAGCAGCAAAAGGGAAACAATGGCTTATGAGTAGGGTGAAAAACAATTAGAATGACAGGGTTTCTCATGTAAAACACTGGAGGCTAGAAGAAAGAAGCACATTTTTCAAGTGCCAAAAGAAAAGAAAAGCCAGCCCAGAATTCTGTATTCAGTGAAAATATGCTTCAGGAATAAAGGAGAAATCAAGACATTCTCAAATGAAGGAAGACTAACAGCTTTTGTTGCTAGCAGACCTACTACGACGGTTAATTTTAGATGTCAGTCTGACTTGATTAAGGAATACCAAGAAATCTGGTAAAGCATTATTTTTGGGTGTGTCTGTGAAGATGCTTCCAGAGAAAATTAGTGTGTGAGTGTGAGTGGACTAGCTGGGGAAGATCCGCTCGCAATGTGGGCAGGCACCATCCAATCTGCTAGGGGCTCAGAGAGAATAAAAACAGAGAAAAGGTGAATGCATCACTCAATCTGCTGGAATTGGGATGTGCTTTTTCCTTTCTTGTCCTAGGAAAACAACTCCAGGCTCCCCAGCCTTTGAACTCCAGGACTTGCATCAGAGTCACCCTCCCTACCTGACCAACTTGGTTTTCAGACCTTTGGCCTTGGACTAGGAGTTGCATCACCAGCTTCCCTGGTTCTTCAGCCTTGGGGTTTGGATCTCACCATACTACCAGCGTCCCAGAGCCTCCAGTTTGCAGATGGGCTGCCAAGGGATTTCTCACCCTCCACAATTGTATGAGTCAATCCCTGTAATAAATCCCCTTATACTTCACTTGAACTAGTAACATGTTATCACTAATAGACTGTTTTAAGTTATATTTACATAATAATGTAAATATTATGTAATAATACCTAGAGCAATCACTACAAATTTACTCAAAGAGATAAACTAAAAAAAATTATACAAAGAGATACACTCAAAACAACTGCAGACAAATCAAAATGGAATTCTAAAACAATATTCAAGAAATAGAAAAGAAAAAATAGAAACACTAAAAATAGAAGCAACAAACAGAAAACAAAATATGGGTTGGAAGACTTAAGTCTCAACAGATTACAAATTACCTTATAAACAAAATTTCTAAAAGGCAAAACTCGGAAACAACTAAAATGCCCAATAAGTGAATGGTTAGACAAATTGTGGTAAATCCACACAGGGAATCCTACTCAGCCATAAAAAGAAATGACCTACTGATACACAAAATAGCTTGACTGGATCTCAAGGGCCTAATGATGAATGAAAAGGCTGATCTCAAAACACTTATACTGTATGATTCCATTTACATAATATTCTGGAAATGACAAAATTATAGAGGTGGAAAACCGATTAGCGGCCAGTGATTAGGAGTGGTCAGAGTAATGGGGGTGGATGTGAGTACAAAGAGGTAGCACAAGTGTGGTGATGGAATAGTTCTTTGTGTTGATCATAGTGGTAATTACATGAATCTGCATGTGATAAAATGGCGTAGAGCTGTAAGTACACTCACTGCATGAATGTCAATTTTCTGGTTTTGATGTACTATAGATATGTAAGATGTAATTCACTGAGAAAAACTGAGTGAAGGGTACACATGACTTTTCTTTTTGCAGAAGTTTATAATAATTTAAAATTATAATTATAAAGTAACATAAATATTTATAAACATAATTATTTATAATTATAAAATCTTTATAATTATTTTTAAATCATTGTAGATTCTCAGGAGAATCTACAATTCTCTTGGGAATCTGCAATGATCTAAAAATAGACTTTAAAAAGTCTCACAAAAGGCCGGGCACGGTGGCTCACACCTGTAATTCCCAGCACTTTGAGAGGCCAAGATGGGTGGATTGTTTGAGTTCCGGAGGTTTGAGATCAGCCTGGGCAACATGGCAAAACTCTGTCTTTAGAAGAAACATACACGGAAAAAATTAGCTGGATACGGTAGCACGTACCTGTGGCCTAAGCTACTTGAAATGCTGATGTGGATCACCCAAGCCTGGGAGGTCAAAGCTGCAGTGAGCCTTGTTGGTGCTGCTATACGCCAGCCTGAGTAACAGAGCAAGACAAAAAAAAAAATCACATAAACTATACATACGTGTGTATGAGTGTGTATAAACTATAGAAAAGCAAGGATAGGCACTAAAAAGTTAGCAGAGTTACGAATATATCTGTTATTGGAATATTGTTTAAAAGAATGCCTTTATGAAATTCTCATATAAAAAAGAAATAAAAGTAATGTAAAATCATTGTAAAAAATTCAGATATACAGAAAAATACAAACAAGATGAAAATCACCTGTTCTATGATGCTACAAACAGAAAATTTCATTAACAAATATTTACTGAGTACATCCTACAGAGCTATGATCTATCATAATTTCAGTGTGCATTTCATAACTTTCCTGTACCTCCAGAGTTATATACAAATTGTAATCATTCACTGATAAGTATCATTACATGCATAATATATACAGCTGGCCCTCTGGATCCACAGGTTTCAAAACTACGGATTTAATCAATCTCAGGTTGAAAACATTAGGGGAAAAACCCAAAGATAATAGGACAACAATAAAAAATAATGGAAGTAAAAGCAATACAGTATACCAACTATTTACATATCATTTCTATTGTATTAGATATAAGCAATCGAGAGATAATTTAAAGAATATGACAGGATGTGTATAGGTTATGTGCAAATCATATGCTATTTTATATCAGGGACTTGAGCATCCTCAGATTTTGTTATTCATCGGGGTTCCTAGAACCAATGTCCTACCAATACCAAAGGACAACTGTTACATAATATACTCTTGTTACTTAACATTCATTATTCATTCATTCAGCACATATTTATTGAGCACCTATGTTAGCCAATATCATGCTAGGTTCTGAGAATAGAAAGGTGAATAAATTGTCTGTTTTTTAACAAAATTTACTAATATGGTTTGGCTTTGTGACCCAAATCTCATCTCAAATTATAATCCCCATGTGTTGAGGGGGGGACTTGGTGGGAGGTGATTTGATCATGGAGGTGGTTTCCTCCATGCTGCTCTCATGATAGTGAGGGAGCTCTCATCAGATCTGATGGTTTAAAAGTGTCAGTTTCCCCTGCACACACACTCTCTCTTCTGCTACCATGTAAAACATACCTTGCTTCCCCTTCACCTTCCGACATGATTGTAAGTTTCCTGAGGCCTCTCTAGCCCTGTGGAACTGTGAGTCAATTAAACCTCTTTTATTTATAAATTACCCAGACTCAGGTAGCATTTTTATCGCAGGGTAAACAAGGAATAATATGCTTATAATACAGTGGGAGAGAATGTCACTAAACAAATAATAGCTCTAAGAAATATACAATTATAGAGTATGTCAAGTTCAGACAACTGTAAACAATGTTCTGAATATCCATCTGTGAAAAGAAAGGGTGGTGGCTATGATGGCAAGATACCATGGCATGTTTATTATTGATGGAATGAGCCAGAAGAAAGAGGCCAAATATAGAAGAGCAAGATAAGGGAATCCTGGATTTATAGAAAGCTTCCTTAGAAGGAAGAAGCCAGAGACCAAGTAAAAGGGTTGGCTTCAAATAGAAGGGAACTGCCTCAACTGAAATAGAAGCAAAAGTGAGGATGACTAAAGATAGAGCTTAGTTTGTAGATTTAGAGGTTTGAAGAGGAATTGCCAAAATATGGGACAATGTCATCTGCCTAGAGCAAAGATGTATATTGGAAGTTCTGAGGTTTAAAGAAAATGGAGTTTTTAAGTAGTACTTTAGGGAAAGCACACTGAATAGAGAAAAGCAGAAACTGGGCAGGCTTCATTAAGAACCTGTATTCTGTCATACAGGGCAGATTCTAAATATTTTCAGCTCCCTTATTGCAGGCAAGATAAAGGCAAGGGAGTAGGTATTAGAAGAGAGAGATAAACTTCTAGAGGGAACTAAATTTTTAAAGAGGATTGTCTTCCAACTGGGAAGAGAGAGAAAGCTTTATGAGGTGAGTAGATCTCAGCTAGGCAAGAGAACACACTTGCTAGAGAAAGAAAATGGCCAGAGAGACAAAAGGGGAGAAAAAAGTCTGGGGGAGATGGAAATAAAAGCAGAGTAGTGATGGATTTCTGGCCTAGGTGCAGGAATATCCCTTGTCTTCCAAAGTAAATGTGGTCATAGTAATATTAACAGTTTATCATCTGATGTTGTGAAATTGTTTATATATATATATTTAGACTCTTAGACCTGATCATCTATAGAGGAATTTCTAGGCATCTTTGCTGCTACAGGGCTGCATAAATGAAGGACAAGTATATTATCCTCCACACATTAGAAGAGAGGCTCCAGGGAGCAACAGGAGACAAAAGTTCTTTTATTTTTGAGACAGAGTCTTGCTCTGTTGCCCAGACTGGAGTGCAGTGATATGATCTTGGCTCACTGCAACCTCCACCTCCCAGGTTCAAGTGATTCTCATCTCTCAGCCTCCCCAGTAGCTAGGATTGCAGGCGTGTGCCACCATGCCTAGCTAATTTTTTTATTTTTAGTAGAGATGAGGTTTCAGCATGTTGACCAGGCTGGTCTCAAACTCCTGACCTCTAGTGATCTGCCTGCCTTGACCTCCCAAAGTGCTGGCATTACAAGTGTAAGCCATTGCATCCAGCCAGAAGTTCTTTTCTTATTGGCAACTGTGAGTTACCGTGAGCCCTTTCCTGGGTCCATTTTGTCATTCCTAGATTTATCAAGAGTACAGGTCCTTTTGTCAAATGGTAACTTTAAATCTACTCCAAGTCTTTTCTTAACGTTATTTTTGATTTCTTGAATATTTAGCTAAGTAGAAATGGACTTGGAGGAAGTGATAACTTTAAATCTACTCCAAGTCTTTTCTTAACATTATTTCTAATTTCATGAATGTTTAGCTAAGTAGAAATAGACTTGGAGGAACTGAGATATGGGCAAAAGGTAACCTGAAATCATTTATTAGATGCATTGTTTGTCCAAAACACTTTGCTACCCTAATTCTGAGAAATACTATTGTACAACACTTGGCAAGTATTAAAGTACCTACACTCTAGAAATACCCAACTTATCAGATCCCTTGTAACATGGCTATTCTGCCGTTAAAAACAAGAATCTCCATATGAATAGTGTTGGTTATGTCAAAATTAGTGAAGCTTAAAAATGTTTCACTTGACTTTGGTAATTAACAAAAACAAGTTTCTTTAATGACAATAGTAAAAATATAAAGCCCCAAGCAGCTAGCTGGCAGATGAACAAAGCCAGGAAAAAGAGACTGGGTTGAAAAACATTATAATTATTCATTTTGGAGTTCAGTCCCTTGCCTTTTGATGGTCTTTTTGAATTGACTGCTAGTGTGTGATATTTTTTAATATAAATTCTTGTAAGTTTAGGATTTCCCATTCTTTTAAAACACTTTTACTTTATTATTGATTGGTTAATACATAATAATTATACCTATTCATGTGGGTACATGTGATATTTTGATATATGCATATAATGTGTAATGATTAAATTGGGGTAAGTTGAATAGTCATCACCTCAAACATTTATCATTTGTGTTGAGAATATTCTAAACTTTCTATTTTGAAATATATAATAAATTGATAACTATAGTCACCCTTGTTGTGCTGTGGAATGCTACAACTTATTCCGTCTAACCGTATTTTCACTCCTTTCAACTTCTCTTCATCTCCCTCTCCCTCCTATCCTTCCCAGCCTCTGGTAACCACAATTTTGCTCTCTACCTCCACGGAGTGAACCTTTTTAGCTCCCACATATGAGTACCTAACTTCAGTGTCAGACCCAAAACTATGCAGCTTTTCCAAGAAAACTATTTGAGAAAATGCTTGAAAATGTTGGTCTGGGCAATGACTTTTTTAAAAAATTAAGATCTTCCTTCTATTTTTTCTTCGAAGAAAAGGGCATACTTTTCTTTCTTTTTTTTAGACGGAGTTTCGCTTTTGTTGCATAGGCTGGAGTGCAATGGCACGATCTCGACTCACTGCAACCTCCGCCTCCGAGGTTCAAGCGATTCTCCTGACTCAGCCTCCCGAGTAGCTGGGATTACAGGCATGCACCACCACGCCTGGCTAATTTTGTATTTTTAGCAGAGGTGGGGTTTCTTCATGTTGGTCAGGCTGGTCTTGAACTCCTGACCTCAGGTGATCCGCCCGCCTCGCCTTCCCAAAGTGCTGGGATTACAGGTGTGAGCCACCGCGCCTGGCAGAGGGCATACTTTTCAATGAAAAAATGTTTGAGATTTTTAAATGAGGAGATACGCATTACTAGTGCAGAAAAAAAAATATATATATATATATATCAAAAGGAGGGAAGAATGTAAAAAACAGCGTGTGCCTCTTAACTAAAGAACCGTTAAGATACAAAACTTGGCTCTTTACTGCCTTACCCTCACTGCCAAGAGGGAAACATTAATTAGTTACATTGTCGTCGTGCGCATTGGAAGTTCGCTGTATGGAACAGAAGGGGACTGCTCCGAATTTCCATTCAAGTCTGACATTCTTTTGTCAGCCTTTGTGTAACCGGTTTTCCTTGCATTCAGAGGAAAGACGGCATGGAGGTGCTGATGCGAGGGTTGACACGATTCGATACAGTATGGTAACCTCGATCGCAGCTCTCCTATGAGATTTGCTTCCTGGATTCTGAGTCACTTAAGCTTGCCCCTTCCCTTTCCTGACCCTTTTCCGTTTCCCCTTAGATTGGAGAGTCTCCTCAGATTCTATGTCTCTGAAATTATTAGTGTTGGCAGCCATTGGGGCCATGGAGGAGTCTCAATCTTGAGTTCTCAAAGATCACCTTTTAAGCTTCATTCGGAACACGATACAGCCACACGAGTCCTAGCCCTGAATCTCACGAACACCTTAATACACCTGGGGAAGCCAGCACACCCAATTCCGATGCTGCTAGAGACGTCACAAGCCGCAGCACCCATTCGCTCCAGGCTCACAGCGAGCACACGCGCAGAACGACCGGGCGGCCACTCAGGGATCGGGGCCATCTGCACGGCGGTTACAGCCTCGGAAAGACCTGGCTTCTTCGTGGCTTTGTGGAGATCCCTTACAGCAGCCATTAAGGATTGGCACCCGAAGAGATTAAAAGAAAGCAGCCGCGCGGTCCGCAACATACTTCCGTTTCAGACCACCCACTTCCGGTTTGTCAGCCGGTTCCGGTCCCGCCCTTCACTTCCGCTCGCTCTCGGTCTCACGGCGGCCGGTTCCTGCGTCCGCTGCCGCTGGTTCTGCCGCACTCCAGGTGAGGGGTTGCGGGACACCTTGGCGCGCTGCCCGTGGAGACGCCGTTGGGGCTGGGGGACAGTGACTTTGCCGCCTGCGCGGCGTGGCTTGCACTGCGGCGGACTGGGGATAGTGTCTGTCCTAGTCCGACGCCCAGGCCCCTGGCCTCGGCCCCCGCGACTGAGCGGGCCGCTGTCCTTCCATCCTGTCCTTCCATCCGGCCTTCTCGCCTATTTCGAGGGGTTTTGGTGTCTCCGTGGGTTTTGCGCCCCCACACTTCATTATTCCGTCTTCTGGGGGCTTGTCCGTTCCCCTCACCCTCCTTGTTGAAGGCATCCCGGCCCTCTTGGTTCTGGAGTCTCCACCTGCCTCCTGATGCTCCGCTGATTCAGTCGGTCAGCACAGCCCCCGACACTGCATCACCTCGCCGTTGTTGCTGACGTGCGGTTCTCGCCGGGAGTTCTGAGTGCTTCACGGTTACCTTTTGCTGGGATTGTTGAAAGTTAACCTCCCATCAGTTCCCAAAGTGGTGTACTTTTTACTGTTGTACTTCAAAGTTCCTTATTTGCCACTTTTTAGGTTTGTGGTCCGGGACAAGTTTAATTTATTTTCAGGTTTCTCATTTGTATAATGAGGACAGCAGCTGTTCGTTCAGGATTGTGAAGATTCAATAGGATGATTAAATTGTTTAGCATGTTATTCCATCATGAACACCATGCTGCGCTTTATAGTTTACAAAGTGCTGTTACAAGTGTTACTTCATGCCTTAATGCTGCTCCTGTCCAGTGAATATTAATAGTTTCATCTTTTGGTTGAGAAGACTGAGGCCGAGAGGTAGATTGGCTAGGCGAAGTAAAGACAGTATGTTAGACAGAACTCCAACCTAAACAGCTATTCTTGACTCTAGGTTGACCATATATGTGTTCTTTGCTTGCTTGTTTGGGTTTGATTGCCAACTTCACTCCTCCCCACACCCCAAATCATTTTTCAGTTTATAAATCTGATGGGATCTGAAACGATTCAAAATACTAGAATTGTGTGAGAACGAAGGTTAAATGTGAAAGCAGAATAGCTCATGCATTTGTATCACACCGCTTCATTGATGTGAATGTCTTAATGATGAAATAAGGTTCAGTAACTTTTAAACAAATCTTAAGACTTATACATTTGCCTTTTTTGTGGTGTTTGTTTTGTTTTGCTTGGCTCTTAAGGCATTTACAACTTGGAATTTCCACTCGTGGGATAGGTGCTTTATAACTTTTTAAATGCTGCTTTATTAAGCATATATAGAGCCCATGCCATCTGGCACTTTTTTTTTTTAAAGGTTGAAAACATTGAAGAGCCTGGAGCACTGGCTCTCAGATTTGAGCATGCATCAGAGGTGAGGAGGATAGACCTTGTTAAAACAGATTCCTAAGTCCCTTCTCTCCACTCCTGATTACGTTTCTACCAAATTGCTAAGTGAGGTAAATGCTGTTGGTTGGTCAAGGGACCACACTTTGAAAACCACTAGTCTAGAAGAGCAATTACTTGTTCAGGGTCGCCTGGAACTCAGATGATCTCACTCCACACTCTGCACTACTACTTATCACAGTATATGGGTTATTAGTTCTGGTTGCCTTTCTAGCTCTTGTAGGAATTCTTATTCTTACATCTTACAGAAAATATTTAAACTGTATTTCAGTTTAACTCAAAAGGTCCACTTGTCTTTTTATTGAGGATTATAACATTTGTTATAGTTCTGTCTAAAATGGAATACATTACCCTAAATTCACACACTTGCTATACATTTTCAGTAGAACAGGTTGTAAACATTAGAGTAAATATACATTTATATTGAATATTTGTATTCATATGAGTAAATATAAATATGAATTTTTGGTGCTCTCTTCTAATTGGCCTCTTAGTAGGAGACACTGTTTCCAAATTATTTTTGGAAGTTGAGATTAAAATTTTGCCTTCTTTCTTGCAGTTGGTCCTAATAGTTGCATGAAGAGTGCAATCAGATGTTTCATCTGATAAGTGAAAGCATTGGAAATACCAATACTTTGAGATTAGAAAATTCAGTTCTCTCACCTGTGGGAGTAATGAATTTATGAAAAATAGAAAACTTTATGCAGGAAGAGGCATATGTTTGATTATTTATGTGAGTGGCAGCCACTGTATAATCTTGTGTGCTTAGATCTGTACCCATGGGTTTTGTATTTACTGACTGATATGGTTTGGCTGTGTCCCCACCAAAATCTCAACTCGAATTTTATCTCCCAGAATTCCCACTTGTGGGCAGGACCCAGGGGGAGGTAATTGAATCATGAAGTCTAGTCTTCTCAGAGCTATTCTCGTAAGTGAATAAGTCTCACGCTATCTGGTGGGTTTATCAGGGGTTTCTGCTTTTGCTTCTTCCTCATTCTCTCTTGCCACTACCATGTAAGACGTGCCTTTCACCTTCTGCCATGATTTTGAGGCCTCCCTAACCATTGTGGAACTGTAAGTCCAATTAAACCTCTTTTTCTTCCCAGTCTTGGGTATGTCTTTATCAGCAGCAGGAAAACAGATTAATACAGTAAATTGGTACCAGTAGAGTGGGGCATTGCTGAAAAGATACCTGAAAATGTGGAAGCTACTTTGGAACTGGGCAACAGGCAGAGGTTGGAACAGTTCAGAGGGCTCAGAAGAAGACAGGAAAATGTGGGAAAGTTTGGAACTTCCTAGAGACTTGCTGAATGGCTTTGCCCAAAATTCTAATAGCGATATGAGCAATAAGGTCCAGGCTTAGACATTCTCAGATGGAGATAAGGAACTTGTTGGCAACTGGAGTAAAGGTGACTCTTGTTATGTTTTAGCAAAGGTACTGGTGACATTTTGCCCCTGCCCTAGAGGTTTGTGGAACTTTGAACTTGAGAAAGGTGATTTAGGGTATCTGATGGAAGAAATTTCTAAGCAGCAAGGCATTCAGGAGGTGATTTGGGTACTGTTAAAGGCATTCAGTTTTATAAGGGAAGCAGAGCATAGAAGTTTAGAAAATTTGCAGCCTAACTATGCGATAGAAAAAAAAAAACAACATTTTCTGGGGAGAAACTCAAGCTGGCTGCAGAAGTACCTGTAAGTAGCAAGGAGCCTAATGTTAATCCCCAAGACCACTGGGAAAATGTCTCCAGGCCATGTCAGAGACCTTCATGGCAGCCCCTCCCATCTTAGGCCTGGAGGCCCAGAAGGAAAAAATGGTTTCATGGGCTGCACACAGCATGGGGACTTGGTGCTCTGTGTCCCAGCAGCTCCAGCCATGGCTGAAAGGGGCCAAAATCTCACAGCTTGGGCTGTGGCTTCAAAGGGTGGAAGCCTCAAGCCTTGGTAGCTTCCACGTGGTGTTGAGCCACGGATACATAGAAGTCAAGAATTGAGGTTTGGGAACCTGGGCCTAGATTTCAGAAGATGTATGGGAACCTGGGCCTAGGTTTCAGAAGATGTATGGAAACACCTGGACACCTTGGCAAAAGTTTGCTGCAGGGTCAGGGCCCTCATAGAGAACCTCTGCTAGGGCAGTGTGGAAGGGAAATGTGGGTCGGAGCCCCTACACAGAGTCCCTACTGGGGCACTGCCTAGTGGAGCTGTGAGAAGAGGGCCGCCATCCTCCAGACCCTAGAATGGCAGATCCACTGGCACCTTGTGCCGTGCGCCTGGAAAAGCTGCAGTCAATGCCAGCCCATGAAAGCAGCTGGAAGGAAGGCTGTATCTTGCAAAACCACAGGGGTGGAGCTCCCCAAGACCATAGGAACCCACCTCTTGCATTAGTGTGACCTGGATATGAGACTTGGAGTCAAAGGAGATCATTTTGGAGCTTTAAAATTTGACCACCTTTCTGGATTTCAGACTTGCATGGGCCCTGTAACTCCTTTGTTTTGGCCAATTTCTCTCATTTGGAACAGCTGTATTTACCCAATACCTGTACCTCCATTGTATCTAGGAAGTAACTAGCTCACTTTTAATTTTACAGGCTCATAGGTGGAAGGGACTTGCCTTGTCTCAGATGAGACTTTGGACTGTGGACTTTTGGGTTAATGCTGACATGAGTTAAGACTTTGGGGGACTGTTGGGAAGGCACGATTGGTTTTGAAATGTGAGGACATGAGATTTGGAAGGGCCAGGGGTGGAATGATATGGTTTGGCTGTGTGCCCACAAAAATCTCAACTTGAATTATATCTCCCATAATTCCCACATGTTGTGAGAGGGACCTGGGGGAGGTAATTGAATCATGAGGGCCGGTCTTTCCCATGCTATTCTTGTGATAGTAACTCATGAGATCTGATGGGTTTATCAGGGGTTTCCACTTTTGCTTCTTCCTCGTTCTCTCTTGCCACTGCTATATGTAAGAAGTGCCTTTCACCTTCTGCCATGATTCTGAGGCTTCTCCAGCCGTTAGGGAACTGTAATGTCCAATTAAACCTCTTTTTCTTCCCAGTCTCGGGTATGTCTTTATCAGCAGTGTGAAAACAGACTAATATACTGATCTTTGATACCTTAACTCTTGTAAGTTCAGTTGAAGAGAGGCTGTTGTGTACGGCAAGAAACACAAGATTTAGTAGGAAGACCTGTTTTGTAACTAGCTATGTGTCTTTGTGGAGATTATATAACCTCTCAAAACTCCTGTTTCCTTAATTGTAAAAGAGGGGAAACTTATCAAATTACTTTCTCTAATGAGATTGTGTAATTTCAATTCATAAAATATGAAACAGTGGCTATTTACTATTTATTTGGCACAGTGCCTGAAACATAGTAAGTTTTCAGTTTAAAAAGATTTTTGTTTAACCAATACTTAATTTATGTGGTGTTTACTAGGTGTCACGCAAATGTTAACTAATTTAATCCTCTTAAGAGCCCTAAGAAGTAGGTAGTATCATCATCCCTATTTTACAGATGAGGAAACCTAGGCACTGAGAGTCAAGTACCTTCTCAAAGTCAGATAACTAAGTGGAAGAGAGCTGGGATCTGAATCCAAGTCATCTGGCTCTAGAGTCTATGTTCTTAACTACACCACACTACCTTTCAAATGTTAAATGAATGCGGATAGTCTGTCATGGAAGAACTTGCTTGTAGCATAAACCTGACCAAATACAGCAGGAGGAATAGATAGCTCATAATTGCACTTGTCCAGTTGAACAGTGAGAGTCAGAGTATTAGAAAGTAGAAACTCTAAGCCAAAAATTAGGAGTATGGGGGAATTTAACTTTGAGTCCTATTATCTTTTGGTGTTCTGGTAGCACTCCTGTATGGACAAAAGTTCTGTCTAAAGTGGGCTCAAACTTAAAAGTTTGTCTTCAATGTACAGTATCTATTTTAACTTACTCACTTTTTGTCTTCTTTTCCAGGTATTTTTTTTTTTCTGAAGGACAGCTGCTTCCTCATATGTTTCAAGAATGGCTCTCCCTATCATTGTAAAATGGGGTGGACAGGAGTATTCAGTGACCACACTTTCAGAAGATGATACTGTGCTCGATCTCAAACAGTTTCTCAAGACCCTTACAGGAGTGCTTCCAGAACGCCAAAAGTTACTTGGACTCAAAGTTAAAGGTAATTCTCTCCCACCTCAGATTTTTTGCATTGAAGTTTTAGTATTATGAATTGTAATAGTTATTTTGACTATAATTGTTTAATAATTTATACTTTCTATTTGTTTAATACGTCTTTCTCTTTGGAGATTTCTTTAGTAGAAATATTCTTAAAATTGTTTTAGTGGTAAAAGTAAAAATATTAAAGTGTACTCAAAAATGCCATGATTATTAAGATTACTTTTGATGTTTTAGACAGTTGGTATTTGCTTGTTAAACCTTTGGCACAGAAGTCCCGGATGAAACTCATTTATTTTCTGACATCTACCTTTTAGAGCAGTGTTTTCATTGTACCGTGGGCCTTGTGCTCTTCCCAGATTATCTTTTCTGTTTCTGAAGTAAAGATGACATTTAAAAATTATAGGCAGCATTCATATCCAGTTTAAAAGGGATTTTTTATGGTGTTTTTGGATTATCGTATCATTGAAGAGTGAGTTTTCAATAATAGTAAATCTACGATTTTATTAGGCACTCTTCCTGGAAAACAGTAATATTCATCTTGAACAACAGAATAAAACATGAATTAATTTTGTTTAGGTAGTTGAATAAAGGTGTTCATCTAAGATAGAATTGGGGAGAAAATAACCCTTGTATTAATTTTGACTTCTTAGTTTCTTAGATATGACTAATTCAGTAGAAACAATTTGTTAATGTAGGAAAAACAGAAACAACAAAAATTGCTGTGACATCTGTACCGAACCTTTTCATGTTAGGGTTTTGTATAATGGAATAGTGAAACCAGCACTTGAACTTTACTGAGAAAACAGTCATTTGCTTGTATTGTAGGCAAACCTGCAGAAAATGATGTTAAGCTTGGAGCTCTCAAACTGAAACCAAATACTAAAATCATGATGATGGGAACTCGTGAGGAGAGCTTGGTAAATGTTTACTTTTTGTTACCATTTGTCCGTTTGAAGATATTATGATTTATACTACACTGTTGTATCATAGTTTTAATTGTGGTAAAATTGTCAGTCTAGCAATCAATAAAAAAATAAAACCTGCATCGTGAATGTGGAATTAACTGTGTAAGTATAGTAGTAGCACAAATGGTCAAATTTAACATGGTGAATCTGCCCCGGAGACATACATAACAAATTATTAATTGTGGAAATTTTCCAGTGTGGGCTTAAAAGACTCTGGAACTCAAATTCTATCTCTCATTTGATATTTATGCTATGCATGTATTTATTATGTTAAGGATAATGTGGTAAAACAAAACTTTTTCCATCTTAATAGGAAGATGTCTTAGGCCCACCCCCTGACAATGATGATGTTGTTAATGACTTTGATATTGAAGATGAAGTAGTTGAAGTAGAAAATAGGTAAGTGCTTTTCGCTTTAGAAGTAATTGGTTGTCATGTGAGAAAAAGTGAATATTTCATCTAAGTATATTTTTTCCTTTAGAGAAGAAAACCTACTGAAAATTTCTCGCAGAGTCAAAGAATACAAAGTGGAAATTTTGAATCCTCCCAGGGAAGGGAAAAAGCTTTTGGTTTTAGATGTTGATTATACACTATTTGGTAAGTCAGTTAATAATGCTTTCCATCTTTTACCCACAACAACATTTTTTTTCTTTTTTTTTTCTTAGCAACTCATGGTTCTCCTTAAATACTTGAAAACTTTTATTAAAACAATAAATCACTCATTGTAGAAAATACAGATAATCAAAAAAAAGTCATCGCTAATCCTAATACCCAAAGATGACCACTCTTAATAATTTGATATATATCTTCTAGACTGCTTGTATCTCCTCTTATTCTTTTATTTAATAACAGATTGAACATCTTCTCAGTGAAATATTATTTATTATGATATATATATATATTAGGCCAGACTATATTCTAGTTTATGGATGCATCATCATTTAACCATGTTATTCCCTGTTGATTATAATTAATTTTTTGTGCGGAATATGAAAATCATTTTTGATGTTTTATCCTTGGTTTCTTGTTTAATTATATTCAAGCAGAGTCTTTAATTTAAAATTTCTTATGTAGGCCAGGTGTGGTGGCTCACATCTATATCCCAGCACTTTGGAAGGCTGAGGCAGGAAGCTCACTCGAGCTTAGGAGTTGGAATTAACCTGGGCAGCATAGCAAGACCTCATCTCTACTAAAAACTAAAAGTATTAGCCAGGTGTGGTGGTATGCACCTAGTCTCAGCAACTTTAGGAGGCTGAGGTGGGAGGATCACTTGAGCCCAGATTAAGACTTCAGTGAGCTATGATCATGCCACTGCACTCTAGCCTGGGTGACAGAGGGAGACCCTGTCTCAAGGAAAAAAAATGTTTTATATTCACTGAAAAAGAAAGATGTTCCTTTTATGTCTGATGTTGGCAAGAAATAGTTAACTTCTGATATTGGAATTTAATCCTAAACCTAAAATATAAGTTAATATACAGTTTTAAAAAATTAAATTAATTAATTGGTCCTACCTATCATTTTGAAGAAATGTAATTATATCTGCAAGGTAGATGACTAAAGGTGAGTATAAGTGGTCATAGTTTGTTTTTCATTATTATAAAATAACATTTAAACTTCAGAGACTAGGTGGGAAAAAAATTTACAGTTTACTACTTAAGCCTGAATTTTCAGTATTGCTTTTTGCAAGTTGAACAAAATTGATCAACTAAAATGGGATCTTAAGGATTTTAAATTGCGTGTTTTGAAAGACATCTTTTTGTCAGCCAGTGTAATTCATTCTGAAGCAGTTTGCAATGGAATGTTTATATTGCATTTCATAATATATTACATTTTATAATAATTAGTATTAGATACTTGTTCATTATAGTAAACTAATAATTATTTATAATCAATTTTCTTTTAGACCACAGGTCTTGTGCAGAGACTGGGGTAGAATTAATGCGACCATATCTTCATGAATTTCTAACATCTGCATATGAAGATTATGACATTGTTATTTGGTGTAAGCTGTATTTTTTTTGTTTAGATTTCTGTGGAAATAAGGTTGTTCCTTATATTACTGTGCTGCATAAAATGTGACTTAAAGTGACCTGTGTTTAAATATGAAATAGTTTTCATTTTTTAGCAGATTTCTAAAATGAAGCATGTATCACAATATAAACTTAAACATATATTTGCCAAATATCAGTGAGATAGTTAATTTAAGTATAGGACATGAGTACATTATAGTATAAGAATAAACATGGCTCATTTTCCTAATGACCCCTCCTTGATTAGAAGTTTTTCCTTCTGATTCTTCTTTTTTTAAACTAGGAACATAACTTTAGGGTCTTACTGTGTTGCCCAAGCTGGTCTCGAACTCCTGGGCTCAAGCGATCCTCCTGCCTTGGCCTCCCAAAATGCTGCCATTACAGGCATGAGCCAACGTGCCCAGCCTTTCCTTCTGATCTTTGCTGTGGAATTCTTGATGCTTCAGAATATTTTTGTTTTCTCCTTTTTTCCTGACTCCAGTTTTAAAATACTTGGAGAAAGATGTTTAAAAATAAATCACAGTGAAATAGTTCTCTAGAAGTGAAGGCAACTTGAATTACTTAAGGAACTAATAATATATGGAGTAAAGCAATGACATTCAAATTGTGGTCTGTGGACCATTTCAAGAATGTACAGGTCTGTGATAAGTTACTGAGTTTGCTTCAAGAATTAAATCTACTGTAATACTAAGCACACTATTCAGTTCAATTAACATTTTTTGGTAGCAAGATTTTCTTGAAAAATGAAGCAATGCATTGATTTACATCCCTCCTCCCCAGAAATATTTAAAGTTGCTGTTTGGCAATGTCATAAGCAGAGAAGAGTTATCCTGACTGAATTAAATAAAGTCCCATCAAGTAAAGGTGCTACCTTTAATTGTACTAGGTCTTTGAGAAAAACTATATAGTTGTTACAGTTTGTAAATTCATTTTATATTTTTCCTTATAATCAGAGTACTTCCATTGTTTGTGATATGTGAGTTCCATGTGAGTTCACAGCTATTAGGATTAAAATTATAGTCAAAATATGATAGAATTTTCTAGTTTAGTAAGATAAGGTGAAGAAAGCTTGCTGGTAACAAATTTTTATTTAGCAACTTTGACATCTAAGATGATATTTCAGAAAAAAGTTTATCCCCTAAATGTTATTAAACTAGACTTATAAAATTGGAGAACTTTTACAATCATATATTTCAGTTATTTTTTACAAACTATAATATTTTGTGGTAGTTCATTAAAAAGCGTACTTCACTTTGGAACTAAAATAGACTAGGATTTTAATTCTGGCTCTGTTCTTACTGTGTGACACTGGATAGGTCACTTAATCTCTCTGAGCCTTCGTTTTCTCATCTGAGAAATTAAGATAACTAAATATATATTACAGGTTAGTTTTAAGAGTAGAAGTATCAATATAGCAACTAATACCATGTCTGACATGTAGTTACTTAGTAAATAGAAACTTATTAGCTGTTTTGTGAGTCTTTTTGTTTTTAATCTGTTAATTACAGACAGAAAACAAGTACTGAATTAAATTTTTTTTTCTATCTTACGATTGTTTTTGTCAGAGATACAACAGTATTTAAAATTTCAGCTCAACTGACCAGTTTTGTATGTAAGGTGATTTTTCTGTTTTTTGTATGTGTGCATACTAAAGATTTTTTATTGTGAGAATTCACGTTCTTCTTTTGCTTTTAAAAATTATACACACACACACTTTAGATAATTTAATTGCTTTTCCTCTTTTTAAACATTTCACTTGGTTATACCTGTATAATTTAGTGCATAAATCAGAAGAGCACATAAAGATGAGGATTTAATTTTAGTATCAATAATCTTGAAGCTGGTTAATGTCTCAATTAGCAGCTACATGATGCAGGTATACTTTATGAATTTGTCTCAGATTTCTTGTTACAAGCTGCTAGATTCAGTGAGCTTCCATTTGCTGAGACTGACAAAATGCAGATTTTTATTGAACCTAAGTAGCCAGTGTTCAACATAAACTTTTGACACATAACAGTATGCTTATATTGACACTATGTATACCTGCTGATTGCCTGGAAGTAGGAACTTGGAAAAAAGTGATCCAGGCACCCAAGCTTAAGTTCGGAGTTGATAGAGTGTCAGGGCTGATTTAAAAAGGGAATTTAGGTCTTGATTTATAAATTTCCTAGGTTCAGAGTTGTTTTGAGCATGGGTTACCTGTATCTCATAGGTAAGAATTGTTTAAAATTTATTCTGTCTCGAAGACACACTGAAATAAGTTTACTTCTATCAATATTTAAAAGAAAATTATTGTAAATATGCTAGGGACTGTTAATTGTGATGCATTTGAACTTTTCGTTTTGCTTAGAAAACTTATTTATACAGATTTTTTTGAAAGAAATTCAAGCTTTTCATATGTATTGTATTATCATTTCTCGTGTTTTAGCTGCAACAAATATGAAGTGGATTGAAGCTAAAATGAAAGTAAGTGTTAGAAAGCAATCCATTTAAAAATATTTTGAAACTACATTTGTCTTGTTAAAAGTTCTAGAACTGAAACAATTTTATTCTTATTGGAGGGCATTTAGTAGATAGATAAATGCCATTACTGGGAGTAGAGGTGTGTTTGAAGTGTGTTTAATAAGTGGATTGTAGTGAATCTCTAAGTCTTTTTTAAGAAAAAGTATAACTAAGCTTGTTCCCTCCCTCACATTCGTCCTCATTTTACAATAATACTTTATTTTCCTTCTTTTGCTCTGATGTGTGTAATACTTAAAGAGGCAGTGTTCTCCTAAAGTGGTAAATTAGGAAGGAATCTGTTTCTAGTTTATTTTCCTTGGAAAATTTATTGACTTAGCTAAGTGAAACTAAAATAGTTGCTAGTTGGTTAGCAAGATGTAGTGGACAGTGATGTAGAAAGTTGGCATTATGAGAAATTGCAGCTAGAATATTCAGAAAATCTGAAAATTTCCGCATTATTGTGTTTTAACCTCATGAATATTTGTGTTTATAGGAGCTGGGAGTAAGCACAAATGCAAATTATAAGATTACCTTCATGTTGGATAGTGCTGCTATGATAACAGTGCATACTCCAAGGAGAGGATTAATAGATGTAAGAAGTCATTTTACTTTTATTTAATGACATTTTCCAGTATACTTTTCATGTTTATGCTGATGGAGTAAATTAAAGAAAGAGTGTAGAGATTAATCTGAATGAATAACAAAGTGGTTGAGTTTTGACATAGGAAAATGTATTTAAAGTTAAAATATTTTAATTTTAATGATAAAATTAAGGATCTTGAAGGAGGACTCTCAAGGAAGGAACTTGTGATTGTGGGTAATTGTCCTGTGTTAATGACAGCACAATGTTGCTAGGCAGAGCGAGAAAAATACTGAATATTATCAAGGAAGATACTAGAAACAAATGAAAACACTCACCCTGCCCTGTATGAAACTGGTAATAAAAGCAGATGCATCATGATGCATGTACTTTGGGGTGATGCTGGAAAATAGCAACAACACTCAGAGAACAGGATTGAGCTAACAAGTTATTTTAGTTGTCAAGTAACTTCTCGTATTATTAAGTACCTACTGTCTGGAAGGCCGTGTGATAGGCACTGTTGGGAATAAAGAGATGAGTGAGACACAGTCCATACTGTTTGAAAGCACCCAAACTACTAGCCCAGCTGGATAGTGCACGACTGTAATCCCAGCTTCTAGGGAGGCTGAAGCAGGAGAATTGCTCGAACCCAGGGGGTGGAGGTTGCAGTGAGCCAAAATCATGCCACTTCACTCCAGCCTGGGAGACAGAGCGAGACGCCATCTCAAAAAAAAAACAATAATAATAAAGTAAAAATAAAATAAAAGCACCTAAGCTAATAGGAATTGATGAGAACTTAAGTTGCTAGGAAACCTTAGAGTAGACAGTATTAAAATCATCAAAACCATAAATAGGATGATTTACGGGCATGGGAACTGGTTCTATAAAGAAAATACTGCATGTGTCAGGGGAAAAAGATAATTTATTATATACTGAAGTAAAATAATACTGAGACTCCGTCTCAAAAAAAAAAATAGGGAAATGTTAAACATCATATCATGTTTTTAACAGTGAAAAATTGAAGGAATAAAAATAATCCTCAATATCCAGCAATAGGGAATTGGATATATAAATTATTGTTATGTATATAAGGGAGTGCGGCTTGTCATTTGATGCAGTAGGATATGTAATGATTTAGGAATTTTCCTAACATGTTTAAGTGAAAGTGTTTTAGAGAACAGTGTTGTACGCCATTACAAAATAGTTCTTAACCTTTGTTTGGTTCAGGATTCCCCATAGGTTAACAAAAAACCTGTCAACTCTCTGAGGCTGCTCTGGTATATAAAAATGCCTAGAGGCAATATATCAGAATATTGAGTTGTTATCCTTGGTACTGACTGGATTATTAATGATTTAAAATGTTTCTTTGTGCTTTTATGTATTTTCAAGTTTTTCTGTGGTTAGCAATATTACTTTTCTAATTGAAAACAAAGTAGACCATGTTTTGGGGAACATATGGTGCTTGACCTAATTACCAAATGACAGCACTTTTTAAGAGGATGTAGGATTTTCATTCTGGATGTCATAAATAGTTACCTCTGTTGTCATATTTCTTGAGGCTTTTGTTAGCTAAAAGTCCCCAAAATATGGCTTATTGTATTAGTTCCTATATATTTGTCTTCATTTTGGGGTGGGGGGGGTGGTCTGTTTTAATATTACACAAGATCAGCAGCAAAAAAAAAAAATCAAGAAAGTAAAATTTTAGTAAATTAAAATATTTCATTAACATTTTTTGTAGTAGGCAGGGCAATAGGAAGGAAAAAGCTTTCTCCAAATTAAAATAAATTATAGGAGGAAAGAAACTTTTAAGTGACAACCTTTATCACTATCAATTACCACTTAATCGCATATATTTATTATTACATTCTATTCGCATATCATAAAATTTCTGTTCAGCAAAAGTAATTTTCTAAAAATTAATTTAAAACAGTTTCTGAATGTGTAATACATGCCCATGACTTAAAAAAAAAAGTAAAGTACATAATGAAAAGTCATCTTTCACCTGGTGTCTAGCCACTTATTCTCCCAATTGGCTATCGGTGTTATTTCCTGTGTGCTCTTACAGAGACTTTACACAAATACCAACAGATAAGACTATGTAAAAAATTGTCTCTTTGAAGCTTCAGTTTAAGAATTCAGAAATAAGAGTAAGAATTTGTAAAATATGGTACTTCTAAAGTTAAGCAAGCAAATTCTCTAGAAATTATGCACCTGTGCCACTGAGTTAAAGACAAAATGAGTTTTTCCTCTATAAAAATTTAAATTATCAATTGAAAGAGCCAAATACATTTTCTTTCACTAGGGTGTTCTAGTTTTGAAAGCAGACTCCATGTGACTCCCAAGCTCTGAGAGGGATGTGTTAACCAAGGAAGTCATGTGACTGCATCGCAGACATCTAAACAATTACTTTGGACTTTTAAAAATGAAATAATTACCTTTACTCAAAATCTTTATTTTAAAATTATGGAAAGTTTTATAATGGATTTAGTTCAATTACACATGAACAAACCTTTCAGAAGTTTGAACATTGCAAAATGCATTGGGCTCTAAAGTGGGTTGCATTTAATGATTACTTCACACCTGTCTTACTGAAGGAAAGGAACGCTTTGGCGTTGTTCTGCAGGGCAGTGTGCAGTATCTCTCTTTTAAGACAGGATGAAATATTGATAAAATTTGAATTAAATCTAAACTTTTATTCTAAGGTAAAGCCTCTTGGTGTTATATGGGGAAAGTTTTCGGAGTTTTACAGCAAGAAAAACACTATTATGTTTGATGACATAGGGAGAAATTTTCTAATGAACCCACAGAATGGACTAAAGGTAAGACATAATTTTACTTGTCATGTGCTCATGTAATCTGGACTAGGTGGTAGAACTTTTGTAGTGTGCACTGTTGAGTTTCATACATTTTAGGAAATACTGTATTCTTTTGTTACAGGCAAGAAAAGTTTAAGAACAATTCATGTAAAAATTGAACTTTGTCTTTTTTGCATTGATGTCTCTGTAGTTAGCCAGTTCATCCAAGTTTTTAATCTTTAATTAGTTCCATGGGAGCAGCATGGGCTTCCCAACATTGACTTTTAGCATCAAAAGTGAAATCGTTAGTCATTTTTTTAGGTATACAAATTTTGGCATTTTAAACATTCTGGCTAGCTTGAGAATGCCAGTAAGGGTACTTTGTTTTTTCTTTTTAAACTGAAACTAAAGAGGTTTTTGAAAATTCCTAGAGGGCAAGTATAGATCTTAGAGTTAGAAAATGCCAGAGCCAGAAGGAACCACAGTCATCTTGCCTACCTTCTTAACTTCAGAAACAGTCTAAGGTTGAAGAAGTTCCTGACTTGCCCAAGATTGTGTATATAACTGGCTAATAACAGAATTTGGGTTAGACTCTAGTGACTTGGTTCCTAGGTCAGTGACAATTGTAGCATGCAATTGCATGCAATCTTATGTGACATTTCATCCTGCTAACAGTGTAAAATTGCTAAGAGTAAAATTTGAAACTTAAAAGTTTCTGGTACCCATAGTTGGTTACATGTTGGTACAATATAAAAATGGAAAAGATAGCTCTATACTATGGTACTATTGCATATGGAGTCTCCATCTGAAGTGGCAGTCCTGACACTGAGATATTTTTATTATCAGTCCTAAACTTTTCTACTAGCTGGGTTCTTAGTGGTTTTAAAAGATAAGACAGAAAAACCTCAAGTACATTTTCTAAACCTTTCTTACAGACTGTTGATTTGATTTTTTTTGTGTGTGTACAATGAGGATATTTTAGGGGCAGAATGCTAATCTAGGTAGCAAATTGCCACAAGTATAAAAACTGTTGACTTGAAAGAAAAGTAGTTAGGTTGTCCTTAATGGTTTCTGTTTAAGGCTTGGGGAGAAGTTCTTTTCTTACATGTACTTCACCAGGTATAAGGTACAAAAATGTATTCTTGAGTATTGAGAAGAAATGTGATTGGTGTAAACCTAATTGTCTGTGAAACAAGACAATTAGGAGGTGAGCCCCCATGGTGGTCAAGGAATAATTTTTGAGGAGATCTTTAGCTTTAAAAAAAATACAATCATTAGTTTCACGTTTGTTTAAAAGAAACTTTGTTTTCCTAACCAACAGTTGAGCTCCATTCATCTCTTGATGCAGAGAGAGATGTTATTGTAAATGTCTAGTTCTTCATGTTACTTTATAGTAGTTATTAAAAGACTGTACTCAGTAGACCCACTGAAGGAATTCCTAAAAATACTGTGTTCCCATCCTCCAAATTCTAATTCCAGAGGTATATTTAGACACTCCACAGGTGGTCCTTGTGTGTCTTTTATTGAAAACCTCTTTTTTATAAAATTAATCTATCCAAATAGCACTTCGTGAAAACCTCTTTTAAGGTTAAAGGTTAAAGGTTGAGATTAAGGTTAAAGGTTAAGATTAAGGATCTGCCTACATTGGCATAGAAACAGGTGCGGTTTTTTGTTGTTTGTTTCTTGAAACAGAGTCTTGCTCTGTCACCCAGCCTGCAGTGGCACGTGGCATGATCACAGCTCATTGCACCCTCAACTTCCGTTGCTCCAGTGATCCTCATGTCAGCCTCCCAAGTAGCTGAGACTACAGGCACACGCCACCACACCCGGCTAATTTTTGTATTTTTGGTAGAGACAAGGTTTTGCCACATTGCCTAGGCTGGTCTCGGACTCTTGAGCTCAAGTGATATACCTGTCTTGGCCTCCCAAAATGCTGAGATTACAGGCGTGAGCAAGATTACAGGCGTGAGCCACTGTGCGAGCCCAGAAACAGTTCTAAAATGGAGAAATATTCTTAAATACTGTGTTTTGTTACCATGCTTTCATAATGCACTTGGTAGAAATCCGATTTCATGTAGATCTTAAAAACAAGACAGCTTATTTCTTAAATAGTTAACTTCTATTTAAACATAAGCTTGTCAGTCATAAGGTCTGAAATATATGAAAGGTACTGTGAATATGAATTTACTATTACACTAAAAGAATGTGAATATTGGTCATGGATAAAGCAGCTTATTGGCTGAAAACTCCACTTTTATTATCCATTCAAGGAAATTATGATATAGGAGAATTCAGCCAATCTAGGCAATTTTCAGTTTCTAAAAATGCTTCCTTGATCTGAGACAAGATGATGGTTACGTGTCTTTCTAGTGATCACTTAGATCAGTTTTGAAAAATGTACGGTAAACAATGGCTATACTGGAGCAAGTGAAGTCAATTAGGTAAATAAATTTTCACCCTTAATTTGTTTACTTTAAATTTTAGAACCAGAGTCATTGAGATATTTTAGTTTTGTTGTTTAATAGTGCTTAAGAACAAATGTTTGGAAAGTAAAAATAACTTAGCAGAGCCTTCGGTTGAAAATCTTACTAGCCACCAACCCTGTAATTTCCTGCTGTTTAAATTTGGACACTATGGTACATTATATATTAATTGTTTAAAAGTTAATTTTTTGCCTTTCAGTCTTTAGGAAGTGAATGAAGGAATACTTTAAAATATTACCGTATCGCTTAGGATTATGCAGAAGCTTATTTCACTACATCCTCATATCATGCCTCTGTTTACTCCCATCCCTAGGGCCTAAGCAAGGCCCTGTAAAGTGTCTTCTTCATCCTCTGCATTCACTGCTGCTGTGAAACAGCACTGCTGCACTACAGCAGAGAAGTGGGATCTCCCACAAATGCTGATTTCTGAGCAGACTACCTTTGACAGCTCTGACTGGTGCCCTTCAGGCAGTGTGGGAACCAGCTAACAGTGTGGAGGTCACTGGCACCACCCTGTTCTGATGAGAGTGGAACACCTGGGAAAGTTTTCTTCTGTCCATTTCAGACTGGTGGTGTTTTTCCATTGACAGAAGAAAAGTATGTAAAAAATACTTAAAACCTTCCCTACGCTTAGTAGATATGATAGTAGACTCCTTTGGGCTCACTCATTTTGCTTCTCAGTAAGTGACAATGATTAAATACCATTCATTTTTCAGTGTTACTGTATAAAATTAACTAATGACTAATTTGAATTTTCTCCAAATCAAAAGGATATATTAATACTTTGCCTAACTATGATGAAATCAGTTCTTACATGTGTGCTTTAGGAATATGTATGTTTTTTTTAAAAAAAGATAACAGAAAAATTCAAATATAAAAAGAGCTATATAGAATTGCTTGACAAACCCCCAAGTGTGTATCATTCAGTTTTAAGTTAGTGTATTAATTCGTATTTTCTCCATACCCTACTTTTGTCTCCTTAATATTTTGAGGTAAATCTTAGTCATATCATATTATCTAAAATTAATTTAAAATTATTGAAAGACTATTTTGAGTGGTATAAAGATATTGAAAAATTCTTTTACAGAAAAGCAAAATTCTTTATTGAAGCTATAAAATAAGGAAAAGTGCATAAATTTATAGTTTAATAAATTGTAAAGATAATTAGTATAAAACATTCCACTAAAAAAAAAATTACTCATGATTTTCCTTTCCAAAGATAAACACTATTACCATCTTGATTTATAGTCCTCTAGTCTTTTCTAAGCACAGATGTATGCACAGATCTAAAGACTGCATATAAACATGTGCATGCATAGCACCGCCACTCAAGTCAAGATATGACATTCCTTACTAATTGCAGCCCCCGACCTCGGTCTGTTATTCTGACTTGTATGGTTTGAAGTAATCCTTTTTAAACTGTTTTTCATCATAAAATAGGTCAGCCTTAAATCTTTGGAAAATATGGCAGTTCTTTTTATGGAAAACTCTTACGTAATTAAACATGATTTTAATGGAGAATTTAACAATAAAGAAAAATGCTTATGATAAACTGTAGAAGGAAACAGGTTATATAAATGTATAATGGTATCTCAGCGATATAAAAATTTAATAGAACAATAATAAAAATCATCATTGTGAAAATTTATCTCACTCTCCTGTTAGATCAAGCTGGTATTTGGTTAAATATTAATAAAATAATGTGAATGAAATTTATTAGAAGCAACTAGAATGATGGGAGGTGGGAAAGGCTAACTAGTTTTGCAAAATAAGAGTAGCTATGTAGGGATTCAAGTGCTGTAAGAAAGCTGATGTTCTCAGGTTCAGACTGAAAAGGTAATGTTAGGTAGAATAGGTGGGAAAGCTTGTAATTTGCATAGTAAACATTATACATGACTTTCTACTTAGGCTAATATAAAATCATTTTTAGTATTTATGTTCTTGGTGATATTTTAGCCTCATTAACTCTAATTGAGATGATAGTGTAGATTTGTTAGTTTTCCTTATTGTAATTGTGATGTGTTGAGTAATGTTTGTTTCCTAATAGATAAGGCCTTTCATGAAAGCGCACCTAAATCGAGATAAAGACAAAGAACTTTTAAAATTAACTCAGTATCTCAAGGAGATAGCAAAATTAGATGACTTTTTGGATCTAAATCACAAATATTGGGAAAGGTAAGTGTTAATTGCTTATTTATTTTCTCTTTACATCAACGATGAAAAAATTATCATTTTTCATCAGTGACCCCAATATATATATACATATATGTATCTTAATTTTTATTTAAAATAGATGACTTCTAAAAACATTTTCTCATTCAGTGATCTACCCCCTGAAAGTATTTTCCCCTTTCATCTTAACCTCTAACTTGTTCGTAAACACATCTCTTGTAAGCTCTTTAATACTTGTAGAAGAGGGAACTTGAGAGACTAGTATATGTTTGTGATGCTGCCTGTAAATTATTTTGTGATGTTAGGTCGGCTACTCCTTTATGAATCACATGGGAATGTAATCCCGCCTCTCATACTGTAACATAATATCAGGATAAAATAAAACACATGTAAAAATGTATAAATAGTGTTAAAAATTACAAGTAACTTGCATGTAGCAAAAAAATTAGAAAACTTTACCCACTGAAGAAAACAACTACTCATAATTTTCCTTTTTAAAGATAACCACTGTTACCATCCTGATATATCAGTCTTTCAGTCTTTTTTCTAAGCTCAAATATACCTGCAAATCTATATAGACATTGCATGTAAACATCAAGGTTTTGAGACAGGGAAAAGCCCCTGGAGAAGTGGAAGGTATTACTATGTATTACAAGCATTTTGGGGGGGGGATTAGGTCTTTAAGGATCTTTAAGGATTAGGTCTTTAAGGTTCCAGTAATATATCCTCAAAAGAAACTGTGTAGTTGGGGAGGGATAACATGGGGAGAAATGCCAGATATAGGTGATGGGGAGGAAGGCAGCAAACCATACTGCCATGTGTGTACCTGTGCAACAATCTTACATGTTCTTCACATGTACCCCAAAACCTAAAATGCAATAAAAACTAAAAAATAAATAAATAAAAAATATATTTTATATATATATATATGTGTGTGTGTGTGTGTATAAAAGAAACTGTAATAATAACACTTTGGCTTTTCAGATTCCACTTTTAACTTTTCAGATCACTTTCACACAAGTCTTCTAAGAGTCTATAATCCTAATAGGAAGATAAAGCAGACATTTTTATCCCCATCTTTAAATTGCAGATGATGTAACTGAGTCATGGAGATAGCAAATGCTTAGTGCAGTGTCAGGAAGTAAGCAAATTGTACCATCCAAACGTATCCAAGTTTGCCCATTTTAAGAACTCTTTCCCCACCCCCACACCACCAATTTTAGTAGTTTGTAAATGTGAGAAATCGGGATCGTTTTAATTTAGTGGTAGATTTCTACTAATATGAAAAATATTTGTTTGCTTAGTAAATTAATGTCTTACATCTTTTACACTCTTGATCAAAGACCTTTAGCATCTTTTGCCCACTATCTTGATACAAGAAAAATAAGATCTTTATGGAGTTTCAGCTATATTTGGAAGCTAGGATATTAGTTAATACAGTGACTTTCACATTGGAAGTAAGGCAGTATGGAATGATAGCTAATGAGTACAACATCTGGAGCTTTGTTTTGAATCTAGGCTCTTCCATTTTCTAGCTGTCTGAATTTGGGCAAATTGCTTAACCTCTTTGTGCCTGTAAAATAGGAATAATACCAATAGAAACTCCTCAGAGCTGTTATGAGGACTAAATGAATTAATACATGTACTTAGAACTGTGTGCACATAATCAGTAGATGTAAGTGATTATTAGCAGTACTTATCTTGAAATGTTTTGTCATTAGAATAAACTCCTTTGGGAGGGAAGTTAGGTTATCTTCATGAATTTATCATGATACAGCTTTGACATCTTTATTTTATTTCTTGCAGATATCTCTCAAAGAAGCAAGGACAGTAGTTTTAAGTTATACTGGCAGTTATTGAAGATACTTAAGATCCAGGAACTTCTTGCTTTTATGCTAGAAATCATTATGATAGTGCTGGACACTGAAGCAAATACCATATTGCTTATACTTGGTCTTCCAGTTTTTTGTAAATTTAATTTTATATTTT
>CAUYLG010006005.1:0-16518 GCA_963573385.1 Cacajao melanocephalus | reverse complement strand
GCATCCTCTCCAGCATCTGTTGTCTCCAGATGTTTTAATGATCACCATTCTAACTGACGTGAGATGATATCTCAGTGTGGTTTTGATTTGCATTTCTCTAATGACCAGTGATGATGAGCATTTTTTCATACATTTGTTGGCCTCATATAGGTCTTCTTTTGAAAAGTGTCTGTTCATATCCTTTGCCCACTTTTGAATGGGCTTGTTTTTTTCTTGTATATCTGTTTTAGTTCTTTGTAGGTTCTGGATATTAGCCCTTTGTCAGATGGTGTTTTAGTCATGAAGTCCTTGCTTATGCCTGTGTCCTGGATGGTTTTGCCTACATTTTCTTCTAGTGTTTTTATGGTGTTAGGTTTTATGTTTAAATCTTTGATCCATCTGGAGTTAATTTTAGTGTAAGGTCACAAGTAGGGGTCCAGTTTCTGCATTCTGCACATTGCTAGCCAGTTTTCCCAACACCATTTATTAAACATGGAGTCCTTTCCTCATTGCTTGTTTTTGCTGGGATTGTCAAAGATCAGATGGTTGTAGATGTGTGGTGTTTCTTCCGGGCCGTCTGTTCTGTTCCATTGGTCTATGTCTCCATTTTGGTACTAGTACCATGCTCTTTTGATTACTGTAGCCTTGTAGTATAGTTTGAAGTCTGGCAGTGTGATGCCTCTGGCTTTGTTCTTTTTGCTTAGGATTGTCTTGGCTATGTGGAGTCTTTTGTGATTCCATATGAAGTTTATAGTGATTTTTTTCCAGTTCTGTGAAGAAGGTCATTGGTAGCTTGATAGGAATAGCGTTGAATCTACAGATTACTTTGGGCAGTATGGCCATTTTCACGATATTGATTCTTTCTAACCATGAGAATGGAATGTTTTTCCATCTGTTTGTGTCCTCTCTTATTTTGTTGAGCAGTGGTTTGTAGTTGTCCTTGAAGAGGTCCTTTACTTAGTTAGTTGTATTCCTAGGTATTTTATTCTCTTCGTAGCAATTGTGAATGGGAGTTTGATCTTGATTTGGCTCTGTTTGTCTGTTATTGGTATATAGGAATGCTTGTGATTTCTGCACATTGATTTCTGCACATTGACTTTGCTGAAGTTGCTTATCAGTTTGAGAAGATTTTGGGCTGAGACAGTGGGGTCTTCTAGATATGCAATCATGTCATCTGCAAATAGAGACAGTTTGACTTCCTCCTTTCCTAATTGAATATCCTTTCTCTTTCTTGCCTGATTGCTCTGGCTATAACTTCCAATACTATGTTGAATAGGAGTGGTGAGAGAGGGCATCCTTGTCTAGTGTCTGATTTCAAAGGGAATTCTTCTGGCTTTTGCCCGTTTGGTATGATATTGGCTGTAGGTTTGTCATATATAGCTTTCATCATTTTATGATATGTTCCATCAATACCTAGTTTATTGAGAGTTTTTAGCATGAAGGTCTGTTGAATTTTATTGAAGGCCTTCTCTGCATCTATTGAGATAATCATGTAGTTTTTGTCTTTGGTTCTGTTTATGTGATGGATTACATTTATGGATTTGCATATGCTGAACCAGCCTTGCATCCCCGGGATGAAGCCTACTTGATCGTGATGGATAAGCTTCTTGGTGTGCTAGTGCAGTCTGTTTGCCAGTATTTTATTGAAGATTTTTGCATCGATGTTCATCATGGGTATTAGCCTGAAGTTTACTTTTTTAGTTGAGTCTCTGCCTGGTTTTGGTATGTGGATCATGTTGGTCTCATAAAATGAGTTAGGGAGGATTCCTTCCTTTTGTATTGTTTGATACAGTTTCAGAAGGAATGGAACCAGCTCCTGTTTGTACGTCTGGTAGAATTCGGCTGTGATCCCATCTGGACCTGGACTTTTTTTGGTTGGTAGGCTATTGATTGCTGCCTCTACTTCAGCTCTTGTTATTCATCTATTCAGGGTTTCAACTTCCTCCTGGTTTAGTCTTGGTAGAGTACAAGTGTCTAGGAATTTATCCATTTCTTCCTGGTTTACTGGTTTATGTGAGTAGAGCTGTTTGTAGTAATCTCTGATGGTAGATTGTATTTCTGTGGGATCAGTAGTGCTATCCCCTTTATTGTTTTTTATTGCATCTATTTGATTCTTCTCCCTTTTCTTTTTTATTAATCTGGCTTGCGGTCTATTTTGTTGATCTTTTCAAAAAACCAGCTCCTGGATTTATTGGTATTTTTTGAAGGGTTTTTTGTGTCTCTGTCTCCTTCAGTTCTGCTCTGATCTTAGTTATTTCTTGTCTTCTGCTAGCTTTTGAGTTTTTTGGATCTTGCTTCTCTAGCTCTTTAAATTTTGATGATGGTGTGTTGATTTTAGATCTTTTTTCTCTTCTCTGGTGGGCATTTATTGCTATAAATTTCCCTCTCGGCACTGTTTTAAAGGTGTCCCAGAGATTCTGCTAAGTTGTGTCTTCATTCTGGTTGGTTTGGAAAAACATTTTTATTTCTGCATTGATTTCATTGTTTATCCAGTTGACACTCAGTTCAGTTTCCAAGTGGTTGTGTGGGTTTGAGTGTGTTTCTTGATCCTGAGTTCTAGTCTGATTGCGCTGTGGTCTGATAGACTGTTATGATTTGCTGAGGAGTGATTTGCTTCCAATGATGTCAATTTTAGAGTAAGTGCAATGTGGTGCTGAGAAAAATGCATATTCTGTGGATTTGGGGTGGAGCGTTCTGTATATGTCTGTTAGGTCCGCTTGGTCCAGCTCTGCATTCAAGTCCTGGATATCCTTGTTAATTTTCTTTCTCGTTGATCTGTCTAATATTGACAGTGGAGTGTTGAAGTTTCCCACTATTATTGTGTGGGAGGCTAAATCTTATTTTAGGTCATTAAGAACTTGCTTTATGTATCTGGGTGCTCCTGTGTTGGGGGCATATATATTTAAGATAGTTAGCTCTTCCTGTTGGATTGATCCTTTTACCATTATGTAGTGTCCTTTGTCTCTTTTGATCTTTGTTGGTTTGAAGTCTATTTTATCAGAGACTAGGATTGCAACCCCTGCTTTTTTTTGTTCTCCATTTGCTTGGCAAATCTTCTTCCATCCCTTTATTTTGAGTCTACGTGTGTTTTTGTATGTGAGATGGGTTTCCTGAATACAGCACACCGATGGGTTCTGACTTTTTATCTAGTTTGCCAGTCTGTGTCTTTTGATTGGGGTGTTTAGGCCATTTACATTCAATGTTAATATTGTTATGTGTGAATTTGATGCTGCCATTTTGTTAGTGGCTGGTTTTCTTTCCCATTAGTTGACTCATTTTCTTCATTGCATTTTTGGTCTTTGCCAGCTGGTTTGCTTTTGCAGTGACTGGTACTTGTTCCTTTGCATGCTTAGCGTTTCTTTCAGGAGCTCTTGTTGGGCAGGTCTGGTGGTGACAAAATCTCTCAATAATTGCTTGTCCGTAAAGGATTTTATTTCTCTGTCACTTACAAAGCTTAGTTTGGCTGGATATGAGATTCTGAGTTGAAAGTTCTTTTCTTTAAGGATGTTGAATATTGGCCCCCACTCTCTTCTGGCTTGTAGGGTTTCTGCTAAGAGATCTGATGTGAGTTTGATTGGCTTCCCTCTGTGGGTGACCTGACCTTTCTCTCTGGCTGCCCTTAGCATTTTTTCCTTCATTTTAGCCCTGGTGAATCTGATGATTATGTGCCTTGGGGTTGCTCTTCTTGGGGAATATCTTTGTAGAGTTCTCCGCGTTTGTTGAATTTGAAATTTGGACTGTCTTGCTAGGCTTGGGAAGTTCTCCTGGATAATATCCTGGAGCGTGTTTTCCAGCTTGGATTCATTCTCCCCATCATATTCAGGTACACTGATCAAGCATAGGTTAGGTCTTTTCACATAATCCCGTATTTCTTGGAGCCTTTGTTCATTTCTTTTCACTCTTTTTTCTCTTGTCTTGCCTTCTCTTTTTATTTACTTGAGTTGATCTTCAATCTCTGATATCCTTTCTTCTGCTTGATCGATTTGGCTATTAAAACTTGTATTTCCTTCACGTAGTTCTTTTGCTGTGTTTTTCAACTCCATCAAGTCGTTTATTTTCTTATCTAATCTGGTTATTCTATCTAGCATTTAGTCTAAAATTTTTTGATGTTTTTTGTTTCTTTGCATTGAGTTATAAAGTGTTCCATTATCTCAGAAAAGTTTTTTATTATCCACCTTCTGAAGTCTGTTTGTGTCAATTTGTTGCACTCCTTGGTCAAGTTGTGATCCTGTGTTGTTGAGGAGTTGTGATCCCTTGAAGGAGAAGAGGTTTTCTGGTCTTTGATGGTTTCATCCTTTTTGCATTGGTTTTTTCGCATGTTTTTGGATTTACCTGGCTGTGGCGGCAGGGAGCTGCTTGATGAGGTCGCTTGTCTGCCTGTGGAGATGCTACTCAACTTGTTCCTTCTTACATACCACCATAATTGTGAGGCCTTCCCAGCCATGTGGAACTGTAAGTCCAGTTAAACCTTTTTGTTTTATAAATCGCCCAGTCTCAGGTATACCTTTATCAGCAGCATGAAAACACACTAATACAGGGAGTGGATGGAGCATGACTGTTTCCTCATTCCTGTGCCTCAGGGCTTAATAATTTAGAGGTTCCTCATATTAATCAGATTTAAAAAGTTGTATCTTAATTTCTCATTGTTAATAGATTATGTGTATCCAGCACAGGGTGGAAGCAGCAGGAGGAGAAGTCTGTCTTGGAACACCCACCTAGGCGTAAATACTTGAGCTGCCAAGCTCTGTGGAGGAGGCACAGATGTGCAGCAGGAATTAGTATATGCAGAGACTCTCTCAGTAAGTAGCTGTTTTGGGCTGGCTTCTGCTTGCAAGGAAAGCCTTGCCCTGGATACTAGGGTAGCGTTCCCTCAATGCCCACCCATGTCTGAAAGCAAACCTCAGTTTCTGGTTGGTGTATGCAGTGAAAGAAAGACTCATCTTTAGGTTTGTCTTCAAAAGGAGAGAAAGATGAGGTTGCTTAGAACCTCAGGAATTGAACTTGTTGGGGTAGAGACCAAAATACGTTTCTTACTATAATCACGTTCTCACATGGACACAACGCTTTGTAATATTCTATGACCAAGGCTTTATACAGACACACAGAGGTCTTTCTCTTCTATCTTAATGGCTGCTGAGTGTTCTGATAAGATGGTGGCATGAGATTATTCACCTTGTGCCCTATAAATAAACACAGCTGCTCTGTTGTTTTGCTGTGACCCATAAAGTCACAGGGAATAACCTCAGAAGAATTTCTTTAATGTTTGTAAAGCTCTGTTGCATGGTATAGTCATAGAATTGAGTTTCCAGGATTCAAAGTTAATGCTTAGTTATTTTATATAGTCTCTTCTAATTTGATTACATAGGAATGTCTGTTTTTTACAGCATCACTAAATATTGTGGATTTTTTTTTTACAATTGAGAGGTAAAAATAGGTATCTCTGTGTAGTCTTGTATTTCTATTTTTATATTATTTTCAAATTTATGCGCCAACTGTCCTTATCCATCAACTTCTTGTCTATTGTGTTAAATACCTAAAATTGTGTTAAAATCAATGTCTCTAGGATGTTACCATTTTTTTTTTTGAGGTGGATTCTCACTCTGTCACCCAGGCTGGATTGCAGTGGCGTGATCTCAGCTCACTGCAACCTCTAGCTCCTGGGTTCAAGCGATTCTCCTGCCTCAGCTTCCTGAGTAGCTGGGATTACAGGCGCCTGCCACCATGCCTGGCTAATTTTTATATCTTTAGTAGAGATGGGGTTTCACCATGTTGGTCAGGCTGGTCTCGAACTCCTGACCTTGGGATCTGCCTACCTCAGCCTCCCAAAGTTCTGGGATTACAAGTGTGAGCCACCATACCCGGCCACAAAATTTTAAAGGTTTTTTGTTGTTGTTGTTTTTTAAAGTCTTTTAAGGTTGTTCTTTTATGTTTTATGTGTCTCTTTAAAAATTTTATCCTATATGTATTTATTGTAGTTTTGGTAATGTCATCTCCCACCCCCCCACCCCCCTAGTATACTTGCTAAGTTTTTCATTGGTTTTCTATATGAAAGTTATTAAAAATAACATGGTAAAATGTGCATAACATAGAATTTCTCATTTAAATCCATTATTAAGTACCTAGGCTGGGCGTTGTGGCTCAGGCCTATAATGCCAGCAGTTTGGGAGGCTGAGGCGGGTGGATCACAAGGTTAGGCATTCGAAACAGCCTGGACAATATGGTGAAACCCCATCTCTAATAAATAATACAAAAAAAAATTAGCGTGGCATGGTGGCATACACCTGTAGAAACAGCTAGTCGGGAGGCTGAGGCAGGAGAATTGCTTAAACCCGGGAGTCAGAGGTTGCAGTGAGCCGAGATTGCACCAGTGCACTCCAGCCTGGGCCACAGTGAGACTCTATCTCAAAAATAAATAAATAAAATTTTAAAAGTGTATATAAAGTGACAATAAAGTACATTCATACTGTTTTGCAACCATAACCGCCATTCTTGTTGCAAAGTTAAAACTCTATGTATTTCCCATTTGCCACTTTCTACTTTTCTACTCTGAATTCTACCATTCTCGGTCAATTATGACAGTGGAGTCATAGAGTATTTGTTCTTTTGGAATTAGCTTGTTTCAGTTAGCATAGTGTCCTCAAGGTTCAGCATGTGTCAAATTAATTTTTCTCTTTAAGGTTTAATAATATTTCATTGCATGTAAATACCACATTTTGTTTATTCATTCATTGCTGAAGACTTGGGTTTCTTCCAGCTTTTGGCTATTGTGAATAGTGCTGCTATAAACACAAGCATACAAATATTTCTTCAGTCCCCTGTTTTTAATTCTTTTGGATGTATATTTAGTAATGAAATAGCTAGATCATATAATTCTATGTTCTAAACATAGAAGAATGTACATTTTATGTTTTTTTTTCCAAGAAATGTCCACATTGTTTTTTATAGTGACTGCCCCATTTTACATTTCACCAGGAGTTAAAAAGCATTTTGTTTCTCCCTCTTCTTTATAACACTTGCTCTTTTAGGGATTATGTTGTTGCTTTTTTTTGGTATGATAGCCATTCTCATGTGTGTGAAGTGGTATCTCAATAGGATAGAACATTGATTTTTATATTTATTTTATAAACAGGTTTATAGCCTGCCACTATGCTAAATCTTGGTATTTTTTGAATCTCTTGGGTTTCTAGGCATAGTGTATCATCCACAAATGGAAATTATATTTTTATTTTTTTCCTTTGGGAATCATGTTTAATAATGCTATGTACAATATGCCAGACACTGTTCTGAGAAGTGTTAAGATAGTAACTCATGACATCAGAATGCAGTGTGAGCAGGCGTGAAGATACAGACATTTCTAGAATTACAGCTGAGAATGTGACAAAATGCATCTAATAGAGAAGAAAGTTGGCTTCAAAAAGGGCCTGAAACGTATCCCCACAATTAAAAAGTCAACTTTTATAAGTTACACAGGCTCTGTCTCACAGCTCTCATTTGTGAAACAAATAATAATATAACAGATTATTTATTTTATTGTTATGTTGAGACAAAAGTAATATCCTGAGTTGAAAATTAACATATTTATCAGTATAGTTAACTGAGATAACAGTAATAAGGATATGTCAATTATTGGAATAGATTAAATAATAGTTTACTTAATAAAACCATTAACATTTTAATCCTACACAAATGTACATCTGTTTACTCTTTACAAAACTACTTAGTTACTCTCTATTACTTAATTATCAAAACCTCCTAATTCTTAGTAAGGCCTTTCTAGGGCCACCTAAACGTACAGTTTTTAACCACACTGTTTACAAGGATTCCTTTCTTTCACTCCTTTCTTTTCTTATCTTGCCTGGTACAAACCATAGTTTTGCTCTGCTTTTCTGTCTTATGTGTTTGTATAAAGACATCTGCCTTCATGTGAATTCTGACCAATTATACCTGTAACATTTTTCTGAAAACGTGAATTCTGTGAGTTCCTTTTTTATTTGAAATCTTCTATATCTTTACCATATTATGCGCACTCATTTGAAGTAATAAACATTTTTAAAAAATACCAGATAAGAAATTTACACAGCCAACAAAGAATTATTTATAACAAATATTAAACTACAGTTTGTTGAGCATGAAACACTTACTACATTTTAATAGGTTCAGTTCTCTTAAATTATGTGTTTAAAATGTATTCTTTTTAATTATCCTTAATCAGTATACTGTTTTAAAAAGTAAATGTGTATGTGCGTATGTATGTATGTATATTCACAATAGCAAAGAAATGGAATTAACCCAAATGCCTTTCAACAGTAGACTGGATAAAGAAAATGTGGTACATATATATCATGGAATACTGTGCAGCCATAAGAAGGACAAAGATCATGTCCTTGACAGGGACATGGATGGAGCTGGAAGCCGTTATTCTCAGCAAACTAACACAGGAACAGAAAACCAAACACTACATGCTCTCATACTAATAAGTGGAAGCTGAATGATGATATATGGACACATTGGGGGAACAACACACCCTGGGGACTATCAGGAGGCCGTGGGCAGGGAGAGAATCAGGAAGAATAGCTAATGGGCGCTGAGCTTAATACCTGGGTGGTGGGTTGATCTGTGCAGCAAACTACCATAAAAAATACCTATAAGCGGGGGTATTTGTGGTACAAAAATTTATAGTAAACACATACAAACTATTTGAAAACAACATAATCTGATCTCTTAATGCAGTTGTATTCTGCTTTATTACTTACATATTATAAGATGTAGATTCATGGCATCATTGTCAAAGGCTTCCATCTCTTCCTTACACTAATACATTGTTGCTAATTTGTTCATTTTCTCTTTTTTTGATTTGTTAATTTTCCAACAAAGCTGGGGTAAAAACATCTTCATGCTTAAGCTATAATAATTTCTGACAATATGCCCTGAGTTACTTAAAAGAAAATGGAGTTGTTTTGCTCATGTTTTTGACACTTGGGTCGTTCATCTACAACAAATAACGTAAGAGGAGCCAAGGACATGTGTGTGCCTGTGAATGACTTAGCGTGTGTCAGGCAGGCTCTGGGCTGAAGGGAGACTCCGGGTGTCTGAAAAAAGGGAGGTTCTGTTCTACTGCATGTAGACTGTCACACTGTAAATTGTTCTGTGATTCCATGTTTCTCCCAAGGTCAGTAGGAACTGAGGACACATAGGAAATGACTTATGAGGGCAGACTCCTCTTGTTTAGCTACCAGTATATGATTCTGCCCATCTGCACATATGCATACTACATAATAATGTGCTCACATCCCTCTTAGGACAAACTTCCACGCTCACAAATTGCATCCACATTTTCTTTGCTCCTAGAGTTTTCAGCCAAACATAAGTACCTAGAGGACTTTAAACTTATCCCTGTCCCCAGACCCTAAATCTGGGGCAACAACTTGGTCCTTCCACTCAACTGGGCTTCTGAGTCACCTGCTCATAGTCTCTTCTGCCAGCATATACACTGAAATAAGCCAGAGCCTGACCCTTTCTGGGCCACTGTTTGTAGCACAAATTAGTCTTTCCACTAACTCTCGACTGTCCCCTGCTCATAAGTCCTGTGAAACTAAATAATTCAACATTTAAGCAGTTTGATACTTTAAATTATTCTGGGCCTCGAAAGTAAATATGAGATCTGGGTAATATGACAGGCAGCAGTAACAAGGCAGCTGTAACCTTTGTTTTTCTGTGGATGGATTATACCTACTTTCACATCTTCATTATTTGTCAGGTGTTGTAAATGGCTGAAGTATCCCATGGAATACCGTTTTCCCCTTCACTATTGACTTTCATTATAGATTAACCTCTCTCACCTATGGCTATTGCATTGTCTTAAGATGAAATGTTAAATACACTCTTAGGTTGAAAAGGAAAGAAAAAACAGTTGTAAAAAGAAGTAGGAAAAACACACTGTAACTGATTAATTTTTTGTAAATCTTAAACCAGCCTGGTATAGCAAATATTGTAGTCTTGCTAAATTGCTTTGTTTTTTGCCTGTAGAAATAAGAAGTTAACTCTTACCTATGAAGCACTCATTTCATTTCACTAGAGCCTTTGTCTCCTGGATGACTATTTCTAGTTTTTCACTTGAATAAATTCTCTAAAACTGGATTTTGAGGCTTTATTGGTTATTCAGGTTATTTCAGATTCACAGTCCTTCATAGCATCTTTCTTCTGCCTTTACTACCTAATTAAACTTCTTCCATGTGAACAAATTGTACCCAGCGCCACTCCTCAGGTGCCTGATCCAGATGCCTACTGGAAATCAGATGTCCCTGAGTTCAAGGTCATGGCCTTAGACTTGGCTGTTGTGAAGACAAATAAAAATTAGAAATACCAGACTTAATTATCCAGCTTGAAGATAAAAGAAGACATTTTGCTCTCGTTTTTTGAAACAATTTTAGAAAATTTTTATATTTATTTTGTGTCTCTATTAAATATACGTAAATCATTTAAATAGGCAAATAGGACTTTGTCAATCTTTTTAATTTAGAAATGTCTTTCTCTAGGACCAGGAAACCATTGCTTTGAAATGTAAATGGTTGACATTTCTGTTGAACAGTAGGTAACTTCATAAAAGATGATAAAGCCAAGGAAACCTTATTTTGCTTTTGAATATAGCCAATTAAAATTTTCATTGAATATACTCAGTATACAGATAGCCTTCTCAATTACCAGGTTAATTTAGGATAAACTATATATGACAAATTATGCTGTTAAGTCTTCTACTTCAAGACTAAATATGGTGATTTTTACTTCTGCTTTTGTAGTCTCTTAGCAGATTGCCTGTGATGCATATCAAATTTTGGTTTAATTATGTAATAAAACAGTTTTCTTTTCTGCCATTTTTGAGTGTCTCTGAGGTTGGAGTTTTGTTTTTAATTATGTTGTTCCAAACACTGCACAGAATTACCAGACAGGATATAAACACATGAGGTATGCACAGGCTTTAGTTCAGAGAGGCTTTTCTCTCTTTGGCTTGCCCCTAGATCTGCAGGCAGAATATTTCTGTGCCTGTTTGTGATACGCAGTTCCTTCCAGAGCAGTTCAACGAGATTTCTAGAAAAATAGCTTCAACAGCACAGCAGTCAGCCATTCTAGCTCCATCTTTCAATGCACTTGGCATCTTCAGACCTGAAAGTAATTCAAACACCATAGGACCATGAATCTCACATTTTGTAAATTTTTTTTTCAAAAAATGAACTTTTCATTATGTTTATCTTTTGAATTTTTTTTGTATTCATTTCTGCTATAATTTTATTTTTTTCTTCTAATTTTTGGTTCTTTTCTAGTTCTGTGTGATATATCAATAGTTCAGAGACTTTTTAAAAACTTTTTTTGATGTAGGCACTTACTGCTATAAACCTTCTTAGTACTTCTTTCACTGTATTTATAGTTTTGTTATGTTTTTTCATTTGTTTCAAGAACATTTAAATGTTTTAAAATTTCTTTGTTGGCCCAGTAGTCGTCATTCAGGAGCATATTTTAAATTCTATGTGTTTTTATAGTTTCTGTTAGTGATTTCTAGTTTCATTCTGTTATCATCAGAGAAAATACTTGATATAATTTTATTTTAGGGGAGATTATTTTAAGAGTTATTTTGTGACCTAACATATGGTCTATCCTTGAGAATAACCCAGGGGCTGAGGTATAGAATTAGTATTCTGTAGCTTCTTGATAAAATGCTTTGTAAATATCTATTAGGTCTATTTGATACATAGTGCAAATTAAGTCCAGTGTTTGTTGATTTTAGTATTGGATGATCTGTCTCCTGCTGACAGTGGGTTGTTGAACTCTCTAACTATTGTTGTATTGGGGTTGATCTCTCTCTCTTTAGCTTCAATACTTGCTTCATATATCCGAGTTCTCCAGTGTTAGGTGCATATAAATTTGCAATTGTTATATTCTCTTGCTGAATTGACCACTTTGTTATAATCACTTTTGTTGTCTCTTTTTATAGTTTTTGTCTTGAAATCTGTTTTGTTTAATATAAATATAGCTATTCCTGCTCTTTTCTGGTTTCCACTTGCATGGAATATCTTTTTCTTTTTCTTTTCAGTCTTTCTGTGTCTTTATAGGTGAAGTGTGTGTCTTGTAGAAAACAGACTGTTCCTCAAAAAACTACACTTGCTTTTTGTTTGTTTTACGCATTTGGCCAATTTACATCTTTTAATTGGGGAGTTAATTTATAGTCAGTGTTATTATTAATAAGTAAAGACTTATGTCTGCCATTCTATTATCTAATTTCTTGTTTTGTGGTCTTTTCTTTTTTTCTCTCCTGTCTTTCTTTTATCCTGTCTTTCTTTTAGTAAAGATGATTTTGTCTGATGATGTGTTTTGATTTTTTGATTTTATGTATGTGTGTCTGTTATAGGTTTTTTTTTAAATTTGAGGTTAGCATGAGGCTTGCAAATAAGATCTTATAACCTATTATTTTAAAGTGATGGCAACACTTTTTGTAAAAATGAACAAACAGAAAAGCAAAGAGAAAACTAGTAAAAACTACAGTTCATCTCCCAACTTTTTAACATTTTGTTTTTATTTATATCTTATTATACTGTCTATGTCTTAATCTTGTTGTAGTTAGTATTTTTAGTAACTATAACAGCCTCAAAATTAGAAATATAAGAGTTACGGCCTTAAAAAGGAGGTAAATAATTATTTTTAATAATCTTTTAGTCTTCTCAAAATTTGAATAGTTTACACACCACATTTACATGCTAGAAAATTTTGTGTTTGGGTCCTTGATATTACCAGTGAGTTTTGTACCAGATGTTTTCTTATTGCTCATTAAGCTCATTAATGTCCTGTTCTTTTAGACTGAAGAACCGCCTTTAACATTTTTTGTAGGACAGATCGGGCGGTATTAACAAAATGTCTCAGCTTGTCAGTTTTGTGGGGTTTTTTTCATGGTTGAAGGATATTTTTGCCTATTGTGTTATTTTAGGGTAAAAGTTTTTTCGTTTACATTAAGTGTGTCATGTCACCATCTCCTGGACTGTAAGATTTCCACTGAAGAGTCCACTGTCAGATATATTGGTGCTTCTTTGATTGTTACTTGTTTCTTTTCTCTTGCTGCATTTAGAATCCTTTATCTTTGACCTTGACTTGTTTCTTTTCTCTTCCTGCTTTTAGAATCGTTTATCTTTGACCTTTGAGTGTTTTATAATTAAAGACGTTTGGGTAGTCATTTTTAAGTAAATTGTGGTTGGTATTCTATAACCTTCTTGTTTTTGAATATTAATACGATTTTTTTTTTTGGTATTCTATAAACTTCTTGTATTTGAATATTAATATGTTTTTTTAGGTATGGGAAGTTCTCATTATCTCTCTGAATAAACTTTTTACCCAGAACTTTTTCTCTACCTCCTCTTTAAGGCCATAACTCTTAGAGTTGCCTTCTTGAGGCTTTTTTTTTTTTTGTCTCATCTGGTTGTATTTTTTTCAAATAACCTGTGTTCAAACTCTTCTTGATCAATTCTGCTGTTTAGAGACTCTGATGCATTCTTCAGTGTCATTTGAATTTCCAGCACGAGAATTTTTGCTTGATTCTTCAAAATGATTTTAATAAATATGTTTATTGGATTAGATTGCGAATTTCTTTCTTTGTTGTTGTTATTTTGAATTTTGCTGAGCTTTTTTGCAAATAGCTGTTTTGAATTTCCTGTCCTGTCTGAAAGGTTACATATCTCTGTCACTCAGGATTAGCACACTAGTGCCTTATTTAGTTCATTTAATTAGGTTGTGTTTTCCTGAATAGTCTCAATTTTTGTGGATGTTCATTGATGTCTGGGCATTAATGAGTTAGGTATTTATTTTAGCCTTTGCATTCTGGGCTGTTTAATACCTGTTGTTCTTAGAAAGGCTTTCCAAGTATTCAAAGGGAATTGGTTGTTGTAATCTAAGTCTTTGGACATTGCAGTCATATCTGATTAGGGGACACCCCAACCTGAATAACACTGTGATGCTTGCAGGCTTGTAGAGGTACCACTTTGGTGGTCGTGGTAAGATCCAAGAGAGTCTCTGGGTTAGGTTACCAGGCAGACTCTGTTTCTTTTCTTTCTTTCTTTCTTTTTTTTTTTTTTACTTTATGCCAAATAAATGGAATCTCTCTCTCTCCATACTGAGCTGCCTGGAACTGGGGCCGGTGTAACACAAGTACCCTTGTGGCCACCATCACTAGGACTACACTAAGTCACACCCAAAGCCAGCACAGGGCTGGGTGTCACATAAGGTCCACACACCACCTAGCTACTGCTGATGTTCACTTGAGACCCAAGTCTCTTCACTCAGGAGGCAATGAACGCAGCCAGCCTCATGTCCTTTCCTTCAGGGCAGTGAGCTCTGTTACCCACCCTGAGCTGGGGGTAGCAAAATGCAATTTGGTAGCAAGAACATGCCATCTGGTAGCAAGAACAGAATAGGGTACCTTAGGAATCTACTTGGTGCCCTATTCTGCTGTGGCTTAGTGGGCACTGAGGCTGTGAGACATCCTTTCTACTCTTCTCTCCAGCATAAGAAGCCACTCCCCATTGCCATCACCACCCAGACCCCACAGCAAGTACTGCCAGGCTACTGCAGGTATCCCCTGAAGACCCAAGGATCTTCAGTCAGCTTCTGGTGAACTCTGCCAGGTCTGCTGCTTTTGCTTCAGGGCAGTGGGTTCTTCTCTGGCCCACTGGTTCCAGAAATGTCATCCAGGAGCCAAGGCCGGAAATCAGAGACCTCAATTGCTGTCTTGTTACTGCTACCCCATTGTGGCTGAGCTGGTAATCAAGCTTCCAGACAGAGTCCCATGTACTCTTCCCTCTCTTCCTCCAGCAGGAGTCTCCCCACATGGCTGCCACAGCTTGGATTGCACTGCACTGGGTTTCACCCCACAAGGGACGCAGCAAGTACTACCTGGTTACTGCTGATGTTTATTCCAGGCCCAAGGGCTCTAGTCAGCAGGTGATGAATCCTGCCAGAGCTGATACCTTCCCTTCAAGGCAGTGTGTTCTCTTCTGGCCCAGGTTCTAAGAACTGTCACCCAAAAACTAAGCTCTAAAATGGGGGCCTCAGCACTTACTCTGGTGCTCTATTCTACTGTGGCTGAGATGATATCCAAGTTGCAGGACGAAGTCTTTACTCTTCTCTCCCCTCTCCTCAAGTAGAAATAAATATTTTCTCCTGGAGCTGTGAACCGCACTGCCTGTGCCTGGGGTCAGGAGGATGCATGTACTCTCTTGGCCACCCCAGTTGGCATCTCACAAGGTCACATGCACTTCAGGCTTTCTGACTCTGAGCCTAGCAGAGCACCAGGATTTGCCCAGGAATTGCAGTCCTGGTGGCTTGCACTGCCTTTGAAGTTTATTTAGTTCCCCAGAGTGCTTTAGCCCATGATGGTGGGGCTACCTGAAACTCAGGTTTTGACCACTGAAATGGACTCTTTGTCTCAACTAGGCTACTCTGAGTGCTCCCGCTGTGGGCACTGGCTGAACTCTGCCCCATGTTGCTTTGTGCTATGACAGGCAGCACTGAGTTTTACTGCATAGTCTCATAATCACTGCACTCTCCCTTCTGTAAGCACACAAATTCTCTCTGCCAAGCTGCACTTCCAGGGAATGGAGGAGGGGTGCTGTTGGCAGGTAACAGCTTTCTTTTTTACCCTCTTTAGTGCCTCTTGATGTGATGCCAGAACTGGGTACTGTAATCACTCCCCAGAGTTATGGTTGTTACGAAGATGCTTCTTATTTGGATAGTCATTCTATTTGGTTTTATCGGGGGGTCGGTTGCTGGAGGGTGCTATTTAGTCATCTTGCTCCACTTCCCCCTCTGCAGCTATGTTGTTTGAATTAAGTGCCACATGTGAGGCTAAGGTGAGCCCAGGGTTAACCGTGAGTGCTTTCAGATACATTTACCAGGGGTGAGTTTAGCTTTAGTTCCAAATGATGAAGATCATAGAGACTGCTCTCCTTGGGTTTGGTAGGGGCAGATCAGTGCAGCCCATATTCCCGTTGCTGCAGTAGAAACTGCTGGCATCTGTGGCAGAGCAGGGCAACTGAATGTTGGAAAGGGGAAATTCACATTTTGGTTTTTATGTAGGAGTTTACTGGTTGTGAACCTCTCCTGTGATAAAGGACAAACAAAGGCAGTCTTTTTTTTTTTTTTTTTTGAAAGAAAAAGAGTGAAAGAAAGAAAAAAAAATGAATGTAAGAGAGAAAGAGAGAGGAAGAGAAAGAGGGCGAGAGAATGGGATTCTTGTTCTATTGCCCAGGCTAGAATGCAGTCTAAAAATGGGTATTAAAAACCTCTTTTATGCCAATAATTGTGCTCAACAATGGAGACAGGAAAGAATAAGGGATGAGAAAAACAGGCAGCCAACCAATAATATATTTAAACCTGTGAAATGCTATGCAATTGCTGAGGAGTGATTTACTTCCAATTATGTGGTCACTTTTAAAATAGGTGTAATGTGATACTGAGAAAAATGTATGTTTTGTGGATTTGGGGTGGAGAGTTCTGTAAATATTT
>CAUYLG010006004.1:0-62673 GCA_963573385.1 Cacajao melanocephalus | reverse complement strand
GTGTTGTGTTTTTCAGTTCCATCAATTCATTTATATTCCTCTCTAAGTTGTCCATTCTTGTTAGCATTTCATTAAATCTTCTTTCAAGGTTCTTAGTTTCTTTGCATTGGGTTAGTACATGTTCTTTTAGCTCACAGAAGTTTCTTATTATCTACCTTTTGAAGCCTGATTCTGTCAGTTCATCGCACTCATTCTCCGACAGGCCTTGTTCTCTTGCTGATGAGGAGCTGCGATCCCCTGTAGGAGGAGAAGCATTCTGATTTCGGGTGTTCTCAGCATTTTTGCACTGGTTTCTTCCCATTTTTGTGGATTTATCCACCTGTCATCTTTGTAATTGCCGACTTTCAGATTGGGTCTGAGTGAACGTCTGGCTTGTTGGTGATGATGTTTTTTTCTGTTTCTTAGTTTTCCTTTGGCGGACACCCCTTCCCCACAGCGCTTGGCCTATCAGGGTTCAGCTGTGCTAACTGTGAAACTCTCGGTCCTCAGCGCTTCCAATTGCTGTTCTCCTTGTGGGGATGGGACCAGCCCAGCCAGACTCAAAGGGCACCCAGTCGCGTATACTCCACACTGAGAAGCACTGCGCCATGCCGGGGTGCTGGCAAAACAGCTGCGCCGGCCAAAAGAGTCGCGCCGGCCAAAAGAGTCGCACTGGCAACATGTGTGGCTCCTCCGCCGGGAATCTCCCAGTTTGTGGGCCACAGAAATTCGTCTGAAATTGCAGCGTCCACTCGCTCTCTGTGCTTTCACTGGGAGCTACAATCCTGAGCTGTTGTTAATCGGACATCTTGGATCTCTCCGCCGGAATATTTTTTTTTAAAGCAGGTTGCTTCTTTGTGAAAGGCCCTTCTCTCAGTTTCCCCAGCCTGATATGGGTTTGGCTCTAAAGAGGGGATAGAGTCTGTGTCATGTCTCAGGAGTGAGGAAAGGAAAACATTATACTGTCACATTCAGAACAACTCTACAAGGTGGACACAGACTGGGCCAGAGGTAGACCACTGATAAAGAGCCAGTCAAGATGAAAATTGGGATATGCCTGATGTCAAATTTCAAATATTGGGCATTTTTTACTAGACCATGTTGTCTTTCACATTGTCTTCTAAAAGTGGTTGCAGTGGAAGAAGGCGGAGGTCTCCCGATGCTCTGACATTGTGGAATTCTGTGCAGAGGTTTGCAAAAGCAGAAGCAATGTCTTTCTGTGGTCAGGATCTTTTCAATGACCGAATCAAGCAAAATAAGGTCTCTTAATACTCAAAAGGAGCAGAGAAAAGACTTCTGGCTGCGTGTTTCCTGCTCTTCTTAGATGCAGTTTGCTTCCTGGCCTTGAGTTAAGGAAGCTGACTCACTTTTATTTCTAGAGCCTTCTGGCCTCCCTCCAGGCCTAAACATTTGCCTCAATATTTTCCTAACATTTTGCACCTGGTGATAGGCTGAATAATGACCCTGCACATGTGTCCACCTTCTGTCCTAATCTCCCAAGTTGATTTCTGTTATCTTCTATGGCAAAAGGGATTTTGCAGAGATGATCAAGTTAAATGTTTTGAGATGGGGAGATTATCCTGGGTTAGCCAGGTTTGCCCAATATAATCACAAGGGTCCTGAGAGAGAGAGAGAGAGAGAGAGAGGGGCAGGAACACCAGCATCAGATCTTTCTGCCTCCATCTCCTCTTTAGGGTCAAGCCCATATCAAGCTGGGGAAACTAAAGGGCCTTTTACAAAGAATCAAACAGGCTGCTTTAGGAAAATATTCCACATGCCTTTCATGTCATGCTCATGATCCGACTGTCTTGTAGCCACTTGGTGCTGCAGCTTGCCCTGTCCTGGCTGCATTCCTTCATTTCCTCCCCTGCTCCCATAGATCCACAGCCCCAGTCAGCTGTATCCATGAAAGAGCTGAATGGAACAAGATGACTGGTAGCCCACGACAAAGGCCGAGAGATATGAAGATAGAAGCAAGAAGTTAGAGTGACATGAGGAAGGGGTCACAAGCCCAGGAATGCAGGCAGCCACTAAAAGCTGAAAAAGGCGAGGAAATGAGTTTTTCTCTGAAGCCACCAGAAGGAAAAATCCCAGCCAGTGCCTTGACCCTAGCCCAGTAAAATTGATTTTGAACTTCTGACTTCTAGAACTGGGAGAATAAATTTATGTTGTTTTAAGCCACAAATTTGTGACAATTTGTTATAGCAGAAATGGGAAACAGATTCTAATCTCTTTCCTTACTCTCATCCCAGGCCGCCCTGGCATTCATTCATGATTAAATCTCCTCCAGCTTTGTTCTCTAGACTTTGAGTCTGATCTCCTTCTTGCTCGCCAAGTGCTTCCAGGTGGCACCACTCGCCATCAACAAGAACACTTCTGCTTCTTACCTGTTTCTGTCCCCTGCTCCAACACATGAGGAGTCAGAAGCAGTCTAGTGGGGGCCAGGGAGAGGAGAAAGGTTAGAGAAGAGAGAAGCAGCCAACATTCCCCACTTCAAGCTTTTAGGGTTGGGAGTCAGAAGCAGCTTTATCTTAAAACAAGGTTTAGAGTTTTGATTTTGCCTTGGGCTGGGTATTTTTAAGTCTGCAGTGAGAATGCTTTGGGGACTTAAAGTGAATGAAAATGTTTTGGTTTTCTGGGAGGATCCAGGACACTTATGCTACTTATTATAGATTTAGTCCAAGGCAAGGGGAAGGACTATCCCCACAGTGCAGGTTTGAGGTATGAAGATGAGAAAGAACACAGAAAGAACTCTTTTCTGATTACACTTTGTGAATTCAGCTTGTTCAATAAACCAACTCCCCAATGAGATTACATTCTCATCACAATCTTAAAAATATCCAGTCCAAGTTAAAATCAAAACTCTAAACCTGGTTTTAAGATAAAGCTTCTTCTGACTCCCATCCCTAAAAGGTTGAAGTGGGGAATGTTGGCTTCTTCTTTCTCTAACCTTCCTAACTTCCTCACCTCCCTCCTCTCCCTGGCCCCCACTAGACTTCTTCTGACTCATGTGTTGGGGCAGGGGGTTTGAGATCTTGTGGTCTGGGATCTGGGAATTCCATCCTGGTTGTGACATTTTCCCAAGATTTTCAAATATTTTTCAGTATCGGATGCACTCTGTAGTGGAGGTCATTTCCACTACTTGGCTGACCAAGACCCCTCTGGAGGTAGCATAGCCTTGTGGCTAGAGGTATAGGTTCTAGACCCTGATTGTGCAAGTCTGAATCTTGGTTCCCACGTTGTGCATTTACATCAATGGGCAAATTAGTCTCTACTGCCTCAGTTTCTTCTGATATAAAAATGGAGAGGATGGTCATAGCTGACTCATGGGCTGTTGTGAAGATTAAATGAGATGATCATGCAGAGCACTTAGCACAGTGTCTGTCCAGTCTACCAAGATCCAGCTCGACTGGGAGACTCCCACCCAGGAGGGCTGAAGGTATTGAAAAGCAGACACCCAGATAGCCAGGCAGAGTGGATCTATCCTGGGGACCAACAGCCTGAGAGCCTGTGGGGCTTACAGCTCTCTGGGACTGAAGGCCCTGGACAGAGATTCATCCACATGTTTGTTCTTTGACAGGTGATTCTTAATACACAGGTGTTTCTTAATACACAGGTGTTTTACATATACACATAACTCTAGCATATACCCAGTAGGCAGCTGTTACTTGCTTACTGCTAATTACAAACTAAAAGGCATTCTCCACAAAGAAGCCATGGGGGCAGGGTAAACTCCACGTTTCTCAACATCTTCCCCCTTCTTTGTTTCACAAAGCTAGGTAAGCAAGTACCGCTCCATCTTGGTGGGCTATTTCTCAGAGGCTTCTGGATCCATACTTGCAGACTACACAAAGAGAAACAAAATAGATTAATAACAATCACAATAGCAATCGTAGATCCAAGTGTTTCTCATCCAAATTTTAGGGCTGCCAATCTATTAGCTTCCTGAAGCACCTTGGAACCTCCTGAAGAGGTAACCTAGAAGCTTCCTTTTCTAGGTAAAGGGGGGAAGCAGTGTGGATTCTTTAGCGTGTTCTGATAACCATGTGTCACTACACACTTCTTTGTGTCTTTATATCTTCTCCAGCTGCATTTTCAAGCATTTTTATAGCATGCAACATTGCCTAATAAAGCATTTTTATATCAAAAAAAAAAAATTACCTACTCTTACATTTCTTAAGGAGTTGGGACCCAAAAATCTTTTGGAAAATGGGGCGGAGGTCGTTCTTCTGTAACTACTTCCTGCTGGAAAGGGGCGTCGAGGGCCTTTTGGGTCCCTCCTCCTTGCTTGCTGTCTAAAGGCCTTTCCAGATGCTGTTTTATTCTCTCCCGATTATGTTCAGTCTTATAATTTTTAGAGTTACTAAGGTTAATCTATAATTCTCCTACCACCAAAAAATATGGGTGATTTAAAAGCTCTTTAGATTCAGAGCTGTATTATTTCTTGTAAATTTCTAATGAAGAACTAGAGCCTGATTCTCTATTGTATTTTCCTTCCCAGACTTATTGGTTTTAGGGCCACAGGTATTTTTCAAAGTTCTTTTTATTCAACTCTTAACATTGGCCATACTATTTTTGGTCATGGCCCTACTAATGCCATTTCTCCAGAAGATAGAGTTGTTGATCTCTGTACAAATTCCAAATAATTTTTCTTTATCCACCATCTGAAATTTGTGTTACTGCAGGAGGACTGACCGGTGCAATCAATACTAAGTATCCCCTTAGGGGACCAATAATTAGTAATTCCACAGGAATTGTTGCGCAGCACCTCAGCCTCTATCAACATAATCTCTCCAGGTTAATGTTTTTAACTTAGGGGATCATTCTTTATTTGCATTCAGGTTTTGATGGCCAAAACCTTGTTGCTTTATTTCCTAAATTATTACAGAAAATACTAAGGCCCAAGATCATTAAAGGAAGGAAAGAATATATGCCCAATGTGTGAAACTTTCTTTTGCTTCTATCCCAACTCCAGAAATACTCACTTTAATCGCGATAACCGTCATCATGATTACCGTAATAGGCCGTCTTGTTTTCTTCAGGTTTGCCTCCACTATTTGTGAAAGCTTCTTTAATTTGACCCCAAGTCCGTGGTGATGTTTGGTGTGTTCCCTTGTGGGAACAGTACTCCCCCCTCGATGTTAGGCTCACCATCTCCGTGACTGGGGGATCCTCTGCAAGTCTCTTTTTTGGTATCTGGTTCATAGTATGGCTTTAAATGTCTGGATGGTACCCACATTGGTTGTTAATTTGGACCTGCAGAAATACAAGCAACTCCTTTCCTCCATATTGTTACATTACATCTTTCCCAATTCTTTGTGAGTGGATCTCACCATCAGATCAATTGCCTTACAGTTTCTTCCTTGGATTGTTTATTGAGGTATTGTTCAGCTGCTGTTAACTGTCCTCTTGGCAAACTCAAACTTTATCCTGCATCATTTGGTGGCTTGGGGTTACTATATGATTGTTCAGGTATTAAAACCTGAGCTCCCCATTTCTGTAACAAATCTCCTTCCCATAAATTAACAGATTTGTATCACAATAGGCTGAATAGTTTGAAGCTGTCCCTCAGGTCCCTGGCAGGTTAAAATGTGACTGCTTTGATACACTTCAGAGGCCTGCCCTACTCCAAGCACATTGAACTGAGCATTTTTCACAGGCCAAGAGAGTGGCCAATGTTGGAATGAGATAGTAGAAACATCTGCTTCAGTATCTACCCATCCTTTACATTTCTTTCCTTGAACCATAATCTCACATGCAGGATGTTACCAGTAGTTTGGTTTACCCAATATGCTTCTCTGTCTCGTTTGCTTGTACCTCCAAAACCTCTTGTTCTTTTAGTTTCACTTTTTCCTGTTTTTTCACGTGGTATAACTAAAAGCTGCGCTATGCATTCCCCAGGCTCAGCACTCCAAGGAATGGAAGCAGACACTACAATTTGAATTTCCCCTATAAAGTTTGCATCAATACCTGTATGAATCCTATCTCCTTGAGCAGTAAGACTACATCTTCCTAGAAGTAAGCCCATGGTTCTGGAGCGTAAAGGGCCACAAACTCCTGTAGGTATTTTTTGTGGTGGCTCTCCCAGAAAATGCTTACTGTTTGAGAGCTGCACAAATCTGCTGTGCTCCCAGTTATGGCAGGGAGCAAGCACTGTATATGGATGAGGGAATAGCTTGTACTGGATAGGCCCCAGTTTGGATTGGTGCCCAAGGAAGACCCCCTCAACCCATTTCCCAAAATCAGAGCTGGGAATCAGCCAGCAAGAAATAGCTACGTTTTTTAATAATCCTAGCACAAACGGAGACTCAAACCCATACTAGCTAATGGCCTGCTTAAACCCCTTCTGCAATCTGAAGGGAAGGGGTTCAAAAGCAACCTGTATTTGCTCCTGATCTTGAGGGTGTACCACCACTGGAAATTGCCATGCCTCCAATCTCCCTTTTTTCCTCACTTGCTGAATTCTGGCTTTGGTGAAACCAATTACCCTAATTCTAGGAATACAAATGCCTGAAGTGGTTACCATAGTTCTAGGAATACAAACACCAACAGAAGCAGAGGTAGAAATATCAGGAGGACCTGGTCATCCCTCAACAAGATACTGAGGGAGCTGACAGGCATACCTTTTCCTCATTTGACTTTTTGCTCTATAATTTCTTCATATACTTTATCACACTCCTCCTCTCCTGAATCTTCTCCTGAATCGTCTTCTTCCTCGTTGGTCTGAAACAGCTCGAGGGCAAAACACACCAAAGCAAAAACAGATCACATCAAATATCAAATAAGCCCCATGTTTGCTTTATCTTTGTTCCATGTTACCCCAATGTGACTGAACTCCCCCAGCGGCCACCCTGGGAGATTTTTTCAAACATCGTTGGGCTAATCCCAAGCTCCCCCAGCTCACCCTGGGAGATTTTTTTCTCTAATGTTCTTTGCCTAACCCCGGGTTCTCCCTAACTCACCTGGGAGTCTCCCCCGGGTCCTCTGTGCTCCTCTTAGCTCACCTGGGGGATTTTTTCAAACGTTCCTGGGATACCTTCCGAGCTCCGCAATTTGCCCAGGGGATTCTTTCCAAATGTACTCGGGATACCTTCAGCTTAGCTTCTCCTTTCTTTGTTGCTCCGGCAACTCTTCATCCTGGGTTCGAGTCCCCACATTTGGGCAGCACTTACTAAGAACCTGCTCAGTTGGGAGACCCCCCACCCAGGTGGGCTGAAGGCATTAAGAGGCAGACATCCAGGCAGCCAAGCAGAGTGGATCCATCCTGCGGACCAACAGCCTGAGAGCCTGGGGGGCTTAACAGCTCTCTGGGACTGAAGGCCCTGTGCAGAGATTCATCCACGTATTTATTTGCTCTTTGACAGGTGATTCTTATTAATACACAGGTGTTCTACATACACACATCACTAAAGAATATACCAAGTAGGCAGCTGTTACCCACCTACCACTAATTACAAACTAAAAGGTATGCTCCACAAAGGAGCCATGGGGGCAGGGCCAACTTAATGTTTCTCAGCACCAGTCCGTGATAAGCCCTCAGTGAATAGTAGATGGTTTGGGTTTTTGTTGTTGTTGTTTTTTTGAGATGGAGTCTTGCTCTGTCACCCAGGCTGGAGTGCAGTGGCGTGATCTTGGCTCATTGCAACCTCCACCTCACGGTTTCAAGCGATTCTTTTGCCTCAACCTCCCAAGTAGCTGGGATTACAGGCACACTCTACTGCGCCTGGCTAATTTTTTATTTTTATTTTTAGTAGATACTGGGTTTCACCATTGACCATGCTGGTCTTGAACTCCTGACCTCATGATCCACCCACCTTGGCCTCCCAAAGTGCTGGGATTACAGGGGTGAGCCCCTGCACCCAGCTGAATAGCAGGTATTTTAAGTTGAAATGCTTTGAAGACTTTAGAAGAAAGGTGCTACTGAAGCCAATGCTAGAAAGAGATTAATCTTTATTTCCTCACACATTTGCTTCTATCCTGCTGTGCCTGGTAAATTGAACAGTTTTACATTTTTCTCCTTTGCAAAATACAAACTGTTCCAACAGTTCTCTGCCTCAGACCTGAAGTGTTTTATGCCATCCTTGGGAGGTTGTGAGAGATATTTTGGAAGCAACTTTTCAGAAGCTCTGTTAGTTGAAATTGTTCCTCAAGATTTGCAATAAATGCAGAAAATTTCAGTGCTCCCTCGCATCCTGGAAGGTGACTGTAGCCTGCAGAGGGCTGCTGGGTTAAGCCGAAAGGAGAGGATAGAGTCCAGTTCAGGAAGCCTTCTTCTGGCCAGGTAGTGTGGACATGGGCACATTGGAGCCAGAGAAAGGCCAAAAGAGGATAGTGAGTGTAGGGGCTGCAAATGATTATCCAAGAGCAAATTGAGGTCCAGAAGCTATTCGGAGGCACAGGAGCCCTTTTTTGTCTTGCCTCTGTTACTGTTGGCAGTGAACATACAGCTGCTGTCTTGAAGATGGAGTGGGAAAGTGAGGGGTGTTGACTGAGAAACTGCCTACAGACCTCCTTCCTCTCTCTGTCTACTTCCAAGTCAAAGGAAGAGGAATCCAAAGAAATTCTCCCAGCTCCCATAATAAAGATGTCTCTCTAGGTCTCGTCTTGCTAGGAGAGGGTTCCACTTCTTTCTTCACTAAAAGAAAAAAAACCTTACATTTGTATAGTGTTTAATTTCAAAGACATTATTTCATTTGAAGAAGGAGAAAATTGGGGCTGGGTTAGGCCACACAAGCCTGGCCCAATGTCAAGTATTTCCTAAATGGAGTCAGAGGTCTGACTCTAAGCTTTATATATTATACTGGTTAGATTTTAGAGTTTTTTAGTTTTTTGAGTTTTAGTGGGAGAAGTACTATAATCATTACTAATATAGTCACCATCAAACATATATTTAAAATCCCACTCTACTGGTGTGAGGTAGCATTAAGATCAGTAGAATGATTTTGAAGGCTTCTGCTTATCAAAGAAATGTTTAAAGAAGAAGAAGGCTGGATGTGGTGGCTCACGCCTGCAATCCCAGCACTTTAGAAGGCTAAGGCCGGTGGATCACTTGAGGTCAGGAGTTCCAGATCAGCCTGGCCAACATGGTGAAAACCCCTCTCTACCAAAAATACAAAAATTAGCCAGGCATGGTGGCACACAGCTGTAGTCCCAGCTGCTTGGGAGGCTGAGGCAGGAGGATCACTTGAACCCCAGAGGCAGAGGTTGCAGTGAATTGAGATCGCACCACTGCACTCCAGCCTGGTTGACAGAGTGAGACTCCATCTCAAAAAACAAATAAAAGAAGATACCTATTTCAAACGTCCTTAAAAAAACAATTTTAAGATATCCAGGCTGTCTAAACATTTATTTTAAAGCTCTTTCTATGAAAAACAATCTAGATTTCATAAAAGATTACTAAATCTAGCCTATTATAAAAAGTTAAGTTTATAATATCATTAAATTATATTTTTTAGGATCTATATGTGCTTTTTATGATGAGACTTCTGCATTAAGAATAGTACTGCTTATACAGATTTTATTAAAGAATTAGCATTATTTGACTACTTTAAATTATTTCAAAGACTGATAATACTTTTATTTTGGTGTACTTGTGGCCACATAGAGGATTAATTTAACGGTAATTTTTAGTCAGAAAACCAACCCTCTATCATATTGTCCTTATAGGAAAATACAATGAACTATATCGTGTTGTACTCTTTGATACCAGATTTCCAGGAATATTCTGGGTAAAATGGTTTAAACAATTTGGGGGTAAATTACTTTTGCCGAGGCTTTTAATTTCAACTACTCATGCAGAAAAATCTTTTGCCAAAGATGAATGATTTTCAAGTTTAATAGTGACATGAGGTAAAGCTGAAAATGGGCTTATATTTTGCAAACATAATCACATTGTGACTGAATCTCCTTAGACTTCCTTCTCTAGGCTTGTGGCCAGGATATAATTGCATCCTTCATGGGTCGTGAGTCCCAGTGCAATGACAGGTAATTGATTTTGATGTGGAGGTTGAGGGGTGAGAGAGGGAGGGTTCCTCCCTCACCACATCGCAGACCTTCCTAAAAATCACCCAAACATCTTTGATGTCCTGAAATCCCTTTCCCCATTACAGCTGACTCCTTCCCAGTAACTCAGTCTTCCTCAATCAGATGCCCATGGATGATTCTGTTTCTGGACAGGGTCATGTGATGAGGCAGGCATCTTATGGAGAGAAGGAAGTGACGGACCACTCAGTTTTTCAGGGCTGAGGGGCTGGTATCCGACTCCTCAGCAAGATGTATCATTGGTCACTAGCAGCAGAAATGTGGGGTCTTCACTGGAGCAGTCCCACTGTGTGTTGTGCATCGGTTCCTGGCTTCATCCTTGCCCAACTCTATTGCCCTCCTACAGATTCTGTGGGTCTTTCCCTAATAAATGATTTTTCCGTTTAAATGACAGGGAGGGGGTGTAAGTTTTAAAAATGCCACCAACATTCTCACCAGCTAACCTCAACTCCATTTCTAAGCCCTACCCTGTTAACCTCAACTTCACTTCTAAGCTAGTTCTTAGCCTTTCCAAGTACATTATTATTCTTCCCATCTCAGAATTTCCTTATTTACAGGAAAGAGGGCCAGAGGGCCATCCAGCAAAACAAAATCGCAACCACCTGGGGATCCTCAGTTTGTCCAGGGACAACAGCAGCAAAGGTATGAGATCTTGGCAAGAGACCTGCCCAAGACCTACACAAGCAGAGGTGGAAAAGGTAGACTGGAAATCTGCTTTCTCCTTTTCCTGCTGTTCCAACCAACAAGCCCCTTGCCCAAGCCCTACCAAATATACATCAATTTTTCTTCCAAGGTGTGTCCTTTCAAGGTAAGGGGCCTGCAGTATAAAACTAGTGATTTTCTTTGCCTAGAATAGCTCCAGGACTTCTGCACTGATCCTGCCTACCAGAAAATATCTGCCATTAATAATGCCCTACTAATAACAGCTAACAGTGCCAGGCACTGTTCTAAGCACATTTCCTATATTAGCCATGATTATCACAACCCTGTGAGGCAGGTGCTAATGTCAATTCCAGCTTATCCACTGAAGACTCAGAGGCCCAGGAACTTGTGGGATCAGAATCCAGATCCAGGTAGCCTGGCTCAATGCCCCTGTGCTACGGGCACTGCCACGTTTCTCTCCGAGGCCCCGCCCTGCCTCTACAGGTGCTGTGCTCCAGCAACGTTCAGGTGAAGCACTTTACTTTTCTCTTCGTGATGTGTGCTTTATTGTAACAAGACAGGATGGATTAAATTCACTTTCATGATTCTTTCCTAGAAGGCAGCAATTGCTTCAGGGAGCAGCTGAAGGCTGGAGACAACACGGACCTCTGTGGTGATTCGGTAAGACCCATAAATCAGGCGCAGCTTGGGGAGGGGGCAGACACTGCCGGGAAGAAGGCCACCAGGAGCAGCTGAGGGAACTGACTGCTGGATTAAGGGAGCTTGTGTGGTTAGGAGGCCTCTCCTCCCATTGTAGGATGAAGGAGGTACATTTGCCTCTTGTCAGGAGGATCATAGAAATCTTAATCTCCACTATGTGGGATTGGTACTTTAGAAGCGCTAGGCAAAGATTTAAGTCATTAATAGGCTTAATATAAAGGCTTAGCTGTTACCTACAACTCAAATATCTTGGAGAAATGTTGCCCTCAAAAGGGCTACATAAATATTACTTCTCTAAGTGAGCCTTAGCTTAGATATGAGAAACGGTCTTATATGCAAAGAAATTTCATTAAAGGTTTAATAAGTATTTTTCCACATTTACTTCACCTTTTCTTTTTTCCTTCTGGATAATGGTGTTCTAGTTCCCGCCCTACAGCCCCCTTTTAACTGTCCACGTGTCCAGTTACCCACTTTCTGTAGGAAGTAGTCATTGACAGGGAACTGCAAACTCGGTGATCTAGCCACTTCCCCTCAGTTGGAAGTTGCTATGTCAAGAAAAAGAACCTGTGCAATTAAAATAATTGGAACTTTTCTACCTTAAATATGTTCATATACCTGGGTTCTAAGCATGGGAGATAGTAGCAGTAAGTAATGTATGAGCTCTCTGAGGAGGTAGGTGAAGATGAGATCTGGAACTCAAGAAGGAGGGTTAGATTTAAGCAGAAGGAGGGTGAAGGATTGTGAAGGACTGGAGTAATGATTAGAGGGCAGTGGCTCTTAACCTTGACTACACCTTAGAATAACCTAAAGTGAGTTGTTGAAAATCCCAGTGCCTGACTTACACCAAGACCAAGTGATATAATTAGGCTTTGTGTCCCCACTGAAATCTCTTCTTGAATTGTAATCCTCCAAATCTGCATAATCTCCACAATCCCCACATGTCAAGGGAGAGACCAGATGGAGGTAATTGAACCAGGGGGGGTTTCCCCCATGCTGTTCTCGTGATAGTGTGTTCTCATAAGATCTGATGGTTTTATAAGGGGCTCTTTCCTCTTAGAACTTCTTCCTGTGGCCTTATGAAGAGGGTGCCTTGCTTTCCCCTTTGCCTTCTGCCATCGCAAAATTTCCTGAGGCCTCTCCAGCCATGCTGAACTGTGAGTCAACTGAACCTCTTTTCTTTCAAATTACTCAGTCTTTGGCAGTTCCTTATAGCAGTATCAAAAAGGAATAATATACCAAGCAAATCAGAATCTCTGGTATCAGGCCCAGACATTAGTATTTTTAAAGGTCTTTGGGTGATTCCAGCATGCAGCCAAGGAAGGAACCCACTTATATAGCAGTATAGCAGGGCAGAGGATAAGGCCCATCTGAGTTGGATCTTACAGAATTACAGTGGCCTGTTACAAAGAGGAATGAGATTTGTCTTCAGTAGTATTAAGCACTCAGAGATTTGTATTAGAGATGTCAGAAAATAGGATTGAGATTTGTAAATGGGGTGTGTAGAACACAGACAATGGAATTGAGAGTGTTGGCTCAAGTAATTAAACATTAGTCCAAGAGATATTGATTTTGAAGGAAAGTGAAAGAGCTTCCTTTTGGTGGCAGACAGGTGGAGAGAACATGTGGGCCAAAGGATTGAATCTGTTGATGAAGATGACGAGGGGTGGTCTCAGAGCAAAGAAGTGAGAGATGGGAAGTAAGGAGCTGTGGTGAAGAGAGGATTTGGTGAGGCATTGATTTCAGTCCTATGATGGCATTTGTTATAGAAAGACAGCTGGAATCAATGATGGTCCAATTGAAGGGTTACAGAAAAATTTTATTTCATGCACAATGTCTTAGGTATCACTTTGGGAGTATGTGTATAAATTATGTTTTGTATTTTCTGTGTTTCATGATGCTTCAACATCTTGGAGGCATTGCGGGCCTGGGAGAGACTGCTCCTCTCATTGCTCACTAGTTCCTAGGTATCCAAACATCTTTAAAGTGGGAAAGTTCCCATTACTTTAATTGCATAGGTTCTGTCCCTATGAAGTGGCAACTTTCAGCTGAAGGGAAGTGGCTAGATCACCAGGAGTTTGCAGTTCCTGGTAAATGAATACTTTTCCAGGTTTCGGGGTAACTGGACAAGTGGAAAGTTAGAAGAAGGGGCAACTATTTCCCCTGTGAGAATGTCATTAAGATGCAAACCAACCAATCCAGAGCCCATATCCTCAATCACCTCCTTTATTTAACTCTCACACGCCAAGCCAACATTTTCCCCACCCTAATCACTCATGGCAAGGTCCTGGACTATTAGAGACCAGCTGTGTAGTCCAGAGCCTGCTGAAATTATTTAAACTATCCAATCTTAAACTTGCTCAAGCTTTCTACTTCACTCACTCATTTCTTCCCATAGAAACCACAATCGAGTCTCTTGGCCATGGTCTTCCCTTTCTCCTTTTGTCTCCCGACAAACCTCTGTGCCTCTCCGTGTGGCCCTGTATGACACAGCATGCCTCCCTCTCTTAGGGACTGTGACTAATAAACTCTTCTTTCAAAGGCAGCTGTTTCTGTGTCTGTCACTTTACCCTACGTGATTAAAACAAATCTGGGTACAAATCTTGAGACAGTTTAAAATATTTCAGCATTTAAAATAAAAGACAATGTTACGTCCCATGCCAGCAATTGACTACACGTGATTTGAATGGGTTCTCTGTGTTCTTTCAACACTGGATGGAGCCTGGCAGTCATTATGTGATCTCTGGCTGGACAGCATTTCTGTATGTGTGTTTTGTTGTTTGGTCAGTAGACCTTTGCACATGCACTGCTAAGGTTTTGTATAGGTGAATTCAGTACTCTCTGGGTTGGAGTAGGCATCTTTAAAGCCATCTCTGGCTCCAGTCATACTATGCTAGAAATTATAGTATGATTTTGGCACTGTTGATTACTCCATCCTTTAAATTCCCTGTCTTGGTTTCCATGACACCACAATATATTGGATTTTCTTCTACTTCTCTGATTGCTCTTTTAAAAAAATTCCGTTGGGCATTCCTCTTCTTCTGCCTATTCTGTATTTTTATCTGAGAAGCAATTATTGACTAACTGACACATATATGTATGTAAGGAGGGTATTCAATAAAAAACGTAGCTTTATCCCACCTCTATTCCCCAGGCCCCAGACTTTTACTTTGGCAGAAATATGTGTGTCTGTATCTGTGCGTGTACGTGCACACGTAGAAAACACAAGAAATATACAGACACATGCACATACAATTACATATTTTTGCTCATAAATACTAGCATATCATAAACCTTGATTTATTTGCTCATTCATTCAACAATTTATTAAACATCTATTCCATACCAGACACTGATAGGAACTGGGAATACCATGATGAGTGAAGCAGATAGCCGTTCACAGCATTTATATTGGAAGGAATGGGCGATTAAACAGTATAAAGGCAAGTAAGATAATTTCCAATAATGACAGATGATTAGACATTAAAACATGATAATGTGAGAGAGGGCAGAGAGGCAACGTTATATGGGGTGATCAATGAAGGCTTCTTTGAGGAGTATTTGAGTTGAGACAGCATCTGAATGACAAAAAGCCAGGTTGGGAAGACCTATGGGAAGAGCATTCTAGGAGTGGAAATAACAAGGGAAAAGGGGAAATGTGCCAGAAGAAAAGAGTTGAATCAAGGATGACTCTTTAATACACATAATCACACGCTTTGCTTTTTTCATTTAACAATTCATAGGAGACCTGGTTCCACACCTGCCACAGATAAAACTGTTTCATTCTTTTCAGCAGCCTCATAGAATTCCATCACAGGGATAAACCAAAACACGGTTAATCGGTCACATGTTGATTGATATTTAAGAAATTGCTAGATTTTTGCTAATCCAAGTAATGCTGACATGAATATTTTTGAACATTCATATTTTCCCACAAAGTAAATAAATTTGTAGGGTCAAACCCTGGAGGTAAAATAATAGAAACAAGTAATATGTGCCATCTATTTTAATTAATACCATCCACTTTTCCTGCATAGAAATTGTACAAATTTATATTCTCATCAATAATGTGCAAGAGAGCCTGTTTCACCCTCCTGCTCTGTTATTCATCTTTCAGTGTTGTTAATTTGGCAAGTTCATATACTGTTTCATAATTTTATTTTGCATTTCTCTTATGAATGAGATTGAAACCTTTCCACTGGGTAAGGGCTATTTACATTTCCTTTTCTATAAACAGTCTACTTATAACTTTGCCCATTTTTTAAAAATTTTTTTAAAAGAAAGAAAAAGAGAGAAAAGAATAAAGAAAGAAAGAGTTAAAGAAAGAAAAAAAAAGACTGTAAGAGAGAAAGAAAGAGGAAGAGAAAGAGGGAGAGAGAATGGGATTCTTGTTCTATGGCCCAGGCTACAATGCAGTCTAAAAATGGATATTCAAAACCTCTTTTATGCCAATAATTGTGCTCAACAATGGAGACAGGAAGGAATAAGGGATGAAAATAACAAACAAGCAGCCAACCAATATTTTATTTAAACCTGTGAAATATTATGCAATTGCTGAGGAGTGACTAGATATATGAAGAAAAAATCCAATAGAGAGGGACTTAGATGAACAAATAGAACAACAAGGAAAGGACAAAAATCACAGAAGAGAAAATAACTTGGGAGAAAAATAACCCTATCAGTGTCCTTTAAGAGATTAGAGAGAATATTCCATGTGCAAAACAAGAATAAGCTGCCATAAAAAGGAGCGGGGACTATGAAAAGATACTAAAAAGTAAAACTGTGACCAAAACAATTCAAATGACAGAAAGAAAATATAGACATAGTTAAAAACAAAGTCAGTGGTCTCTAGATAAAACTGGTAAATCACCAGAATAAACAGCAAAAAGACAGAAATTATAAGGGCAAAGTTAAAGGACATAGAGGATATATCCATCAAAGTCAAATTACCTGAAAAAAAGACCAGAAAGAAATAAGAAATAACGAAGAAAAAATAAAGAAAGTTTCCTTAAACTGGGTATCCTGTTTGAAAAAGCCCACTGGAAGCTAGGCATGTTTACTTTAAAAAGATGGTGCACACATATATCTATATCTATGTTTATTGTTTTTAAAAAGATGGCATACAGATATATAGATGTACAACTCCACTTTAATATGAAACGTTAAAACTTGAGGAAAAGAAAAATTCTAAAAGCTTCCAAAGAAGGAAACAGCAGATTATTATATACAGAAGAATAAAAATCAAACTAACATTAGACCTTGTCGGGGCTCAGAACGCAGTACACTCTGGCATGCTAAGTCCTTTGAACTAAAGGACACTGGAAGACCTCAGAGCAGCTTCAGAAACAAGTTCTTTCTCACCTTCTTCTGCTCTCCTGCCTCCCTTCCCTCATCCTCCCTAGAAGTGAGTCATTGATTCAGAATTCCTCTTCCCCAAGATGGGTCATAAAAACTAGAACCTCTTTTTCCCGAAAGTCAGCCTAGATGTTTAAATTCAAAAACTAGAATCACTGCTCTTTCCTCTGCCTTTCTGTCTACAAGCTGGCCATAAAGAAATTCTGTGACCTACCCTTGTCTGATAGTAGGTCATTAAGACCCTTGCTCTAGCTGGGTCCTGCCTCATACCCAGGAGGAAGAAATACTACACAGAGGGGCCAAGAAGAATCTGAACACACAGGCCTTGTTGGGTTTCCCCACCTCAGTCTACCTGCATTAAATCATAGCCTTTTGCCCAATCGTAATTCTAACCAGCTGTTCATTCTTCATTAAATCTTGACAAAAAAATGGACAGTTTTCCCTGTATCTTTGGGTTATATCTGAAGGCTCACATGTCACATAAAACTTTGATTAAATAAACTGTTATCTTTTTCTTGTTAACCTGTCTTTTATTATAGGAATGTCAGCCATGACTCTTTTAAGGGTTGAGGAAAAGTATCACAACTCTTTTTGCCCCTACAACCTATCAGTAACAATGAATGCTAGAATACAATGGAATAACAATTTTAAAATTCCGAGAAATAGAAAAAGATATGGAACTAACTTTCCATTTTCAGTTAAACTAGCAATATTAACGAGAGTAAATTAAGAGAATTTTAAAGTTCATAATTATGACTACATATGAAAAAAAAAAAACAAACCTCTTTGAGGAGACAGTCCAACAAAACAAAAAAGGAATCCAAGAAAGAAGATGGCACGAGATATAAAAGACAGTGGCAATGACATATGACACAGGAACAGAAAAGGAAGTTAGAAAGAAAATCAAGATTCATTAATTCTTGAGCCTTGTATATGATATTTTAGTGTTAATAATATAGAATAGTTTCTTCTCTATAGTCTAATCATAATAGCTAAATTTATACACTGTGACGTTTCCCCTTTCCAACACAGTTTTATGACCTAGAATATTGGTCCTAGTGTTTTTCTTCAGGCAACAATAAATTTTGATCATTTATCACATACTTCTAGCATTTCCTAGATTTAGTTTTCATTGAGCCTGCTTCCAAATGGGTCTCCATATGGCAAACGTACCAAGGCAAACATGCCTGAGAATATTTTATGTCACCCTCACATCTGAAAGTTAGGAAGATTAAAATTTCTTGGTTCAAAGTTGTTTTCTTTGGTTACTTTTAAACTTTACTGTTTTTTCTCATTCCACATTGCTGTTCAACTGTCACATGTCTACCTTCTCGTTCCCTTACAGGTCATCTGCTTTTTCTCTCTCAAATCTTTCAGAAATTTCTCCCTGCTATTATTAATTTTACTCTAATCTGCTTAGGTATGCGCTTTCTTTTATTTGTTCTATTTGGTACACTATGACATCTTTAGCCAATTTAAAGTCTTTCACCAATTTTGAATTTTAAGAAATGTATCTCCATTATTTCTTCAATTATTTCACCTTTTTTTTTTTTTTTTTTTTTAAGACAAAGTTTCACTCTTGTTGCCCAGGCTGGAGTGCAGCAGCATGATCTCAGCTCATTGCAACCTCTGCCACCTGGGTTTACATAATTCTTCTACCTCAGCCTCCCAAGTAACTAGGATGACACGCATGCATCACCAAGCCTGGCTAATTTTTGTATTTTTAGTAGAGACAAGGTTTCAATATGTTGGTCAGGCTGGTCTTGAACTGACCTCAGGTGATCCACCTACCTTGGCCTCCCAAACTGCTGGGGTCACAGGTGTGAGCCACTGCGCCTGACCACCTTCTTACATTTTTATTTTTCTCTTTTTCTGGAACTCCTTTTAAGATGTTGGCACTAGTACAACAATTCTCTATTTCCCTTAGTTTTTCTACTCTATTTTCTATTTATTTATTTTTTTTTCCTGCTTTTTCTCGGAAGAGTGTTCTTTCTAATATTCCAATCGATTAATTCACACATACCATCCTATTTGTTGTAGTCTTCATTTTAATTATATTTTTCATATCTACTATTTCCATATGGTTCTGTTTTTATAATGTTTGGATCTTATTTCATATTACTAGTATGTTGCCTTACATCTTTAAGTATATTCATCATGCTTATTTTAAATTCTTGGCTCACCCGTTTTTGTCTGTGTGGTCGGGTTTTTTTTTGAGACGGAGTTTCACTCGTTGCCCAGGCTTGAGTTCAACGGTGCCATCTATGTTCGCCGCAATCTCTGTCTCTGGGGTTCAACAGACTCTCCTGCCTCAGTCTCCCAAGTAGCTGGGACTAAAGGCATGCGCCACCACACCCGGCTAATTTTGTATTTTTAATAGAGATGGAGTTTCTCCATGTTGGTCAGACTGGTCTCGAACTCCCGATCTCAGGAGATCTGCCCGCCTCAGCCTCCCAAAGTGCTGGGATTATAGGCGTGAGCAACCGCGCCCGGCCATTCATCTGTTCTAATAATTCTGCTTTATATCATGTATGTCATCAGTTTACTGATTTTTTTTTTTGAGACAGGTGTAGTCCTCAACTGTCTAGTTATGTTGGCATGTTTTCCAGGGAATTAGCTCTTCTTTCTGATGAGATATACTGGAGAGGACTCAAAGGCTAGGCCTTAACTGGCATCAGTACTGGTTGAGATTAAGGAAAATACAGAGGAAAACTCACGGGGTTGTGAAGCATAGGCACAAAGAACCAAGAATCATTTCAAGACATGGTCACACCCCTATGCAACAGTTTGTACCTTCATAGGAAGGTACAAACCCTTCAGAGGAAGTAAAAGGCAGTATCCCTGGACAAAGGGAGAAGAGAAGAAGAAATGAACTATTGAGAACAGACGGTCAGTCCCCACGTTTTCATCAACTCTGAACTCCAGCAGCGTTTCTGCACTGCCATAACGTTGCCCACTGAATTCTGACACTAGTGGGATAAGCTGCTGCTAGTTTCTATAGTAAAAGGTTAATCTGGAGGAGAGAGAGCCTTCAGTCTCATTTATGGAGTTTCTGGAATCCAGCTGCTCTCTATTTCTCTAGGATTGATTCTGGGAAAGGGAATCAGCAGCCTGTGTCAGTTTGCCAATTTGGCAGAAGTACTTTTAATTTTATAGCATTCTATGTTATTTGTGTTTTGCTTTATTGATCATGTGAATTGTGTTACTTTTATAATAATTATAATAAAAATGAAAGCTGGTTAAATAAAAATGGCATTATCAAAAACAAAAAGACCTAAAGGCCAATACCAAGAAAGCGGCTTTCATTCCAACACGGTAAAACTATTAATACAGTTTTCTGTATTGATTTTCTTCACAAGACGAAAACAAGCCTATCTTTTCAATTTTTAACATCTTTTTTCTTTGAGATAGGGTCTCGCTCTGTCACTCAGGCTGGAGTGCAGTAATTCTGCACTGATTCTGCAACCTCAGTTCACTGCAACCTCTGCCTCCCAGGTTTCTGAGATTCTCCTGCCTCAGCCCTCCTGAGTAGCTGGGATGACAGGTGTGCACTACCATGCCAGGATAACTTTTATATTTTTAGTAGAGCTGTGGTTTCACTATGTTGGCCAGGCTGGTCTTGAACTCCTGACCTAAGGTGATCCACCTGCCTCGGCCTCCCAAAGTGCTGGAATTACAGGTGTGAGCCACTACGCCCGGCCAATTTAACAGATTCTAATGGGTATAGTTGGGGGAAGAGAGAAGGACAAAAGATCTGAAACACGTAAGATTTTAAAAACTATAAGATTCAACTGCTAAAAAGCTCAACTGAATGTCAGGACCTTAACCAGTTTAGAAACTGATTTACAAAGAAAAATTAATCAAGCAGATCAGCAAACATTAATCATGAACGTACTTTGAAAGGATATTTACGTGAAAAAAAAGAAAATATGAATTATACAACAAATATCACTGCCAACTTGTTATTTTTAGAATTGTTTTAGGAAGTTACAGTGATAATTCTTCAAATCTATTTCTTCTTTAACATCTTTAAAACTCAAAATAGAACAGCTAAAGGGGAAGTAAAATAATTTTATCTATATGTCTGAATCACATGTTTTCTCTTCCTTCCTTGGTTTATCATCTAAGCAAATGGGAGAGACTGTCAGAATATTTAACATAAAGAAACCCTGTGGGAGGGGGGATTAAAAAAAAGTTAACAAATATTTTCGAAGTCCTTTGAATTCCTGAGGAAGATACATTATTGCATTAATTTATGAATTAACCTCAACTCTATTTTTGCTTCATGGCCCAATGCACATACATATTCATTACTGATTACTTTAGCTAAGACAAAGGAAAAGAACAATTTTCAGAACTGTCACAGAAATACAGAATGTAATTAAAAAAACAGCTTTCCATGAATTCAGTATTTGTTAGGATATTTTCAGCTCCAAGTAACAGAAAACCTAGCTACCAGTAGACTAGTTCATGTAACAAAATTTTGCAAGTAGACGGCTCTAAGATGGTTTCAAAGTTCAACTAAATCATGGTGCTAGGTTAACTCTGTGCAATTTTCTTGGCCTTCTCCTGATTTCTGAAACTTGCCAGTACCCACTCTAAGCATCACATCCTTATATAGAGCACCCAAAGCAGGGAGGGAAAGAATTCTTTCAGCATCTATTTTCATCACGGAAGACATTTTTGTCAAATGTCCTCCAGTAGACTTTCTTTACGACTCATTGGCCAGAACTGTGTTACATGGGAGGAAGGTAAAGTGAAATAGTTTGCCAAAGGATAATAATGACTGGTTTAGACTAATCATGATTCACATTCATCCACTGGGGTGAGGCAACTTGCCATTAAACAAAATTACGGTTTGGTTAACAGAAGAAAGGGCCAATGACTCTGGGTAAGCAAATAACAAGCATCTGCCACATTCCTCTCTTTGAAAGCTGGGATATTTTAAGTGTTGGCTGGGACCCTATTAAGCGCTAGCAACGACTCCAGTTCTGACTCCAGTTCAGAACTCCTATTCTTTTACTTGAATCTTTCTACCACTCATCATTTATTTTTTATAAATTTGCAACTATCTTTTGACACTCAACAATATAATATTTACTGATTTATCTCAATTGTATTAAGCTACAAAAAACTGAACTCATTGAATGGATCAACCAATTTAACTAGTGGACAATCAAATACATAAAAATCAAATAAACTGATGGTCAATTCATCTCCAGATTTTTTTCTCCTTCCATACAATACTACAATAAATATCTCTGCATACCTTATTTTTTTGTGGATTTATACAAGTTTATGAGTAAGATAAGTTCCTGGGGGAAAATGCTTAGTCAAAATATATATATATTTTTGTATTTTAATAGATAAAGTACTCTTTAAAAAAAAAGGCTATACCAAATACATTTCATTCATAATGTAAGAAGATACCCACTTCCTCATGGCCATACCAATATTCACTGAATGATCTTTTAATTAACATTTAAAAGTTATGAATACAGTATCTGTACATGTATAAATTTAATGGCAATATGAATTATTTTTTCTTTGCATATCTATTTATATCATTTGTCATTGTTCTACTAGAGGATTATCCACTTTTTAATGATTTATAAGAGCCTTTTGTTTATTGTAGGAACTAAGCTTTGTCTTAATTGCTAGTTTGTCATTTGATATTTTAACAATTTTTTTCATTTTTTTATTTTGCAAAAATCAAACATTCTTTTTCTTTCTGACTTCTGGGTTTTGTGGCATGTTTAGAAAGGTCTCTTAATCCTAGATTATTAAAAACAATTACAATATTATTTCTCAAGTATGAAACTTAAGTCCACCTAGAATTTTCTTTGATACACAAAAGTCAAGTAGGGATCCAGATTTTCCCATTCATTCATTCATTCATTGATATTTATTTATTTAATTTATTTATTTAAAGAGAAAGAGTCTTGCTCTGTTGCGCAGGCTGGAGTCAGATTTCCTTTTTTTAAAATACTGCCAAGTCTTAAGTGATGTCTCAATGTCATATATTGTTTAATCTATTCTCCCTCTCTAACTGAAAATTCCAACTTTACCATATACTAATTTCTCATATGTATTTGGGAACATTTTTATTCTATCTGTTCTATTTCATCCCATTAATCCATACCAAATTGTAACTTTATAAATATCTGGTAGTGTCAGTACTACTTCATTACCTTTCATTTTCAAAACTGTCATTAGTGTTCTTGCATGTTGGTTTTTACATGTGAACTTTACTCTCATTTACTATCAAGTAATGTAAATTTTATATCTAAAAATATTAAATACTTTCATAAGCTTGTAACTAGCAAAAACATCCCTGGGAGAGTGGAAGGGTGAAATTAGGTAAAGTTATTATTACCAGTAATTTTGAGAGGGGAAAAAAGTAGGCACTCTGTTTTTATCAGAATAATGGCACACCAAATACAAAAGATACTAAACTGCCAACAACGAAGCCTAGTTATGTTGAAAATAAGCACTACCATTTTCTATTTCATTAACTAATCTATGTCAATGACAGCAAATCATTAGCTTCAGAGTCTTCTGTGTTGCTGGTTTGGCTTTACTTACTTAATTGGTAAAAGTATAAAAGGATCAGAAACGTAAGGACTTAGTAGTATATTAATTTTTAAAATGTCAGTAAGCACAATAATCACATTCCTGGGGCCAGAATGAAAATCAGTATGATTTTGCTTTTATGTTTTCATAAAAATTTATTTATAGATAAATCAAGTTCTGTAGCTACAACTCACATAGCCCTCATATCTTAGTTGCACAGCCTGATAACAGCAGAAGGGAATGAAATTTAATTGTCAAAATTTTGGAGTTAGAGGAGGTCTTATCATCAACTGGTACAATCCCCTCATTTTCAGATGAATAATCAGATTCAGAGAAGTTATCTAATTTTGCCAGAATTGCAGAGGGATGAGTGGCAGACCCAGACAAAGAGAGACTAAGTCTTCTGATTCTCAATTCGCTATTTTTTTCAATTCTACCAATCTGCTACAATGGTTAGAACAGGATGGAATAAACAATGGCAGATGTGGGAAAACAGGGTGGACAGAATTTAAAGATCAAAACAAGCAAATACACAACTACTAAAGAACAAGGATCAGGTTATAGGAGCTCAGTATTACCAATACTTGACTTAGCATATGGCAAATGACGAAGCTTCAATATATGTTTCTTACTTGAATGAATACAAACAGGAGAAAGCACTCTTACTACAGTATTCTGAGTTTCTATAGCAAACTACAAAGCTCTAGTGGTGTGACAGATCATCTTCTACACATAAGTTTCAAATAGTGTTAAATACAGACTTACATACGGGGAATCTGCTAAACCCCTTGTGTTCACAGTCTTATTGCCAAACGTTACTCAGAAATAAACCCAAATTTTAGATATGCTGAATTTTGATGTAACTATGTATGTGTCAGACACAATGCTAATAAATCTCTTAAAGCAGCTGCCAATCCATTGGTTGAAATTATAATTTCCTTCTGAGAGGAGCATAAAATTGTTACACTGTAGTTTAAAATTAAGAATTACAGTTTCTTCAAATCTTTAGATGTTATATCTAAGATGGTACACTTAGATAATTATAAAGAGCAACAATTTAAGATTTTATAGTATCTGACAATACAGAATTATATAAGCAGCAGCAATTTTACTATTAGCTATACTATCTCGGTGATCTCAATAGTTCAAACAAATTGATTCTCTGAGTTCAAACAATCACATTCAACACTCACATTGTAAATACAATTTTAATCAAATAAGCCACATTACTGAACCACAGATAAACACAGTAATTATATGTTAAGTCCATCTCAAATTACTGTAATTAACTGTAGTAAAAAAAAATCTTTAGAACAATAAACAACAGAATGATTAAGAAGCTACAGAGCATCTACATAAATGAATAAAATTGGTGTTTTCTAAGAATATTTAATAATGGGGGAATTTAAATCATATTCCGCCTTCTTAAAAGTACTTTTCATGGTTTACAATAATCTAGTAACAGAAAACAAAATATACCTTTCAAAAGTAAGGTAAAAGCAAATCTATGGGAGGACAATATAATTTATCATGGTTCTGATGTGAGGTTTTCTGAATGGTCTAACTTACTTCAGTAAAAGACTTTAAGGGAATCTAGACTACTGAAAACAATGAATGCTCTTTAAGAAATCATGAACAAAGTCTGTATATTTCAGCTGATCTTTTTATAGGTTTTGAAAAGCACAGTCAAGATTATACAGTCAGATAAATACCTAGAATTGTGTTAACAATGAAGGCTAGAGCCACATGTGTTTACAACCTGGGCTTAAGGCATTAGAGAATTTTGGGAAACAACAATCTACAAGCTAAGATCTGAGAGGTAAGCAGTACAAGTTAGCTAGATCTTGGAGGTGAGAAGAAAGTGATTCAGGTAGGAGGAATAGCATGGGAAAATCTCAAAGGCAAGTAAAACACACTATCTATAAAGATTCACCAGGGTTGAAATGAAGGAGAAAATTCTAAGGGTAGCCAGAGAGAAAGGTTGGGATACCCACAAAAGGAAGCCCATCAGACTCACAGCAGATCTCTCAGCAGAAACCCTATAAGCCAGGAGAGAGTGGGGGCCAATATTCAACATCCTTCAAGAAAAGAAAACTTTCAACCTAGAATTTCCTATCCAGCCAAACTAAGCGAAGGAGAAATAAAATCCTTTATGAACAAGCAATTGCTCAGAGATTTCATCACCACCAGGCCTGCTTTACAAGACCTCCTGAAAGAAGCACCAAACATAGAAAGGAACAACCAATACCAGCCACTCCAAAAACATACCAAATACTAAAGAGCATTGACAAATGAAGAAACTGCGTCAACTAACTGGCAAAACAACCAGCAAGCATCAAAATGTCAGGATTACATTCACACATAACAATATTAACCTTAAATGTAAATGGACTAAATGCCCCAATCAAAAGACACAGACTGGCAAAGTGGATCAAAAGTCAAAACCCATCGGTGTGCTGTATCCATGAAACCCATCTCATATGCAAGGATACAAATAGGCTCAAAATAAAGGGATGGAGGAAGATCTACCAAGCAAATGGAGAGCAAAAAAAAGCAAGAGTTGCAATCCTAGTCTCTGATAAAAGACTTTAAACCAACAAAGATCAAAAGAGACAAAGACGGGCATTACATAATGGTAAAAGGATCAATGCAACAAGAAGAGCTAATGATCCTAAATATACACGCACCCAATACAGGAGCACCCAGATACGTAAAGCAAGTTCTTAAGGACCTACAAAGAGACTTAGACTCCCACATAATAATAGTGGGAGACTTTAACACTCCACTGTCAATATTAGACAGATCAATGAGACAGAAAATCAACAAAGATATCCAGGACTTGAACTCAGACCTGGACCAAGCAAACCTAACAGACATTTACAGAACTCTCCACCCCAAATCCGCAGAATATACATTCTTCTCAGCACCACATCACACCTACTCTAAAATTGACCACATAATTGGAAGTAAATCACTGCTCAGCAAATGCAAAAGAACAGAAATAGTAAAAAACAGTCTCTCAGACCACAGTGCAATCAAATTAGAACTCAGAATTCAGAAACTAACTCAGAACCGCACAACTTCATGGAAACTGAACAACTGGCTCTTTAATGTTGACTAGATAAACAATGAAATGAAGGCAGAAATAAAGATGTTCTTTGAAACCAATGAGAACGAAGACACAATGTATCAGATTCTCTGGGACACATTTAAACCAGTGTCTAGAGGAAAATTTATAGCAATAAATGCCCACATGAGAAGCAAGGAAAGATCTAAAATTGACACCCTATTGTCAAAATTGAAAGAACTAGAGGAGTAAGATTAAAAAACCTCAAAAGCTAGCAGAAGACAAGAAATAACTAAGATCAGAGGAGAACTGAAGGAGATGGAGACACAAAAAAACCTTTAAAAAATAATCAATAAATCCAGGAGCTGGTTTTTTGAAAAGATCAACAAAACAGACCATTAGCCAGATTAATAAAAAAGAAAAGGCCAAATAATCAAATAGATGCAATAAAAAAACAATAAAGGGGTTATCACCACAGATTCCACAGAAATACAAACCACCACCAGAGATTACTACAAACAACTCTATGCACATAAACCAGTAAACCTGGAAGAAATGGATAAATTCCTGGACACTTACACCCTCCCAAGCCTAAACCAGGAAGAAGTCGAAACCCTAAATAGACCAATAACAAGGGCTGAAGTTGAGGCAGCAATTAATAGCTTACCAACCAAAAAAAAAGCCCAGGTCCAGCTGGATTCACAGCTGAATTCTACCAGACATACAAAGAGGAGCTGGTACCACTCCTTCTGAAACTATTCCAAACAATCCAAAAGGAGGGAATCCTCCCCAAATCATTTTATGAGACCAACATCATCCTGATACCAAAACCCAGCAGAGACTCAACAAGAAAAGAAAACTTCAGGCCACTATAACAATGAACATACATGAAAATTCTTCAATAAAATACTGGCAAACCGATTGCAACAGCACATCAGAAAGCTTATCCATCACGATCAAGCAGGCGTCATCCCGGGGATGCGAGGCTGGGTCAACATACGCAAGTCTATAAACGTTAATTCACCACATAGACAAAAACCACGATTATCTCAATAGATACAGAGAAGGCCTTTGGCAAAATTCAACGGTCCTTTATGCTAAAGACTCTCAATAAACTAGGTATCGATGGAACATATCTCAAAATAATAAAAGCTATTTAAGACAAACAATATCATACTGAATGGTCAAAAACTGGAAGCATTCCCCTTGAAATCTGGCACTAGACAAGGATGTCCTCTCTCACCACTCTTATTCAATAAAGTATTGGAAGTTCTAGCCAGAGCAATCAGGCAAGAAAAACAAATAAAGGGTATTCGATTAGGAAAGAAGGAAGTCAAATTGTCTCTATATGCAGATGACATGATTGTATATTTAGAAAACCCTATCGTCTCAGCCCAAAATCTCCTTAAACTCATTAGCAACTTCAGCAAAGTCTCAGGATACAAAATCAATGTGCAAAAATCACAAGCATTCCTATACACCAATAACAGAGTTAAAGAGAGCCAAATCAAGAACGAACTGCCATTCACAATTGCTACAAAGAGAATAAAATACCTAGTAAAACACCGAACAAAGGATGTAAAGGACCTCTTCAAGGAGAACTACAAACCATTGCTCAAGGAAATAAGAGAGGACACAAGCAGATGGAAAAACATTTCCATGCTCATGGTTAGGAAGAATCAATATTGTGAAAATGGCCATACTGCCCAAAGTAATTTATAGATTCAGTGCTATCCCCATCAAGCTACCAAATACTTCTTCACAGAACTGGAAAAACCACCTTAAACTTCATATGGAACCAAAAGAAAGCCCGTATAGCCAAGATAATTCTAAGCAAAAAGAACAAAGCTGGAGGCATCACGCTACCGGACTTCAAACTATACTACAAGCCTACAGTAATCAAAACAGCATGGTACTGGTACCAAAACAGAGATAGAGACCAATGGAACAGAACAGAGTCCTCGGAGGCAAAGCCACACGTCTACAACCATCTGATCTTAGACAAAACTGACAAAAACAAGCAATGGGGAAAGGATTCCCTGTTTAATAAATGATGTTGGGAAAACTGGCTAGCCTTGTGCAGAAAGTAGAAACGGGACCCCTTCCTGACACCTTACACTAAAAGTAACTCCAGATGGATTAAAGACTTAAACATAAGACCTAACACCATTAAAACCCTAAAGAAAACCTAGGCAAAACCATTCAGGACATAGGCATAGGCAAGGACTTCATGAATAAAACACCAAAAACAATGGTAACAAAAGCCAAAATAGACAAATGGGATCGAATTAAACTCCAGAGCTTCTGCACAGCAAAAGAAACAATCATTAGAGTGAACCGGCAACCAAAGAATGGGAAAAAAATTTTGCAATCTACCCATCTGACAAACGACTTATATCCAAAATCTACAAAGAACTAAAACAGATTTACAAGAAAAAAACAAACCCATTCAAAAGTGGGCAAAGGATATGAACAGACACTTTTCAAAAGAAGATATCGATGAGGCCAACAGACATATAAAAAAATGCTCATCATCACTGGTCATTAGAGAAATGCAAATCAAAATCACACTGAGATACCATCTCATGCCAGTTAGAATGGCGATCATTAAAAAATCTGGAGACAACAGATGCTGGAGAGGATGTGGAGAAATAGGAACACTTTTACACTGTTGGTGGGAGTGTACATTAGTTCAACCATGGTGGAAGACAGTGTGGCAATTCCTCAAGAACCTAGAAACAGAAATTCCATTTGACCCAGCAATCCCATTACTGGGTATATATCCAAAGGATTATAAATGGTTCCATTATAAGGACACATGCACACGTACGTTCATTGCAGCACTGTTTACAGTAGGCTTGGAAGCAACCCAAATGCCCATCGATGATAGACTGGACAGGGAAAATGTGGCACATATACACCATGGAATACTATGCAGCCATATAAAACGATGAGTTTGTGTCCTTTGTAGGGACATGGATGAACCTGGAAACCATCATTCTCAGCAAACTGACACAAGAACAGAAAAGCAAACACCATATGTTCTCACTCATAGGCAGGTGCTGAACAATGAGAACACATGGACACAGGGAGGGAAGCATCACACACTGAGGTCTGTTGAGGTGGGGAATAAGGGAGGGACGGGGGGGTAAGAAGTTGGGGAAGGATAATATGGGGAGAAATGCCAGATATAAGTGATAGGGATGGAGGCAGCAAACCACATTGCCATATAGGTACTATGCAACAATACTGCATGTTCTTCACATGTACCCCAGAACCTAAAATGCAATAAAATATAAACCTTAGAAAAAAAAAATTAAAACTGTTTATAGCAGTAACAAGGGAACAAACCCATTTGTCTTTCCTATCTCCAGTTCACATTAATAAAACCATAATAATGGGAAAAAAATAAAAATTTAATGTAAATTTTAAAATAACAGAATATAAAATTGTGTCAACTTTTATATAATAAGTTTTAAAAAGACTAGATAGAAATATATCAAAATATTAACAAATTATCTCTAGATAGTTTGATATATTTTCATTTTTGCATCTTTTTTCAAATCCTCTAGAGTAAGCATACTTTTATAAACACATTTTATGTGGTTTACGATCACAACAAAATTGAATAAAAAGAATAATTACCACATTTCTATAAAGCTAGCCATAACCACGAGTGAAGAATTATAAGTCAATATTGTAAATTATTACATAATTCTAACTTATTTAGAAATTTTTCGAATGATAGACAGTAAAGCCTACTTGTCATAGTGAATTTTTATCTTACTAGTTCTCTGTCACTATCACTCTTCGCCACCTTTTTCTTTTAATCTTGGGCAGCAGTTTAGCATGGTAGAATAAACACCTTCCTTGCACTCAAACTTCTAAATTCCAGCTCTATCATTATCTAGTTGTGTAACTGTTCTCATCTTGTACATTAGAATAATACCACCAATTAAAGATATTCTGGTATATGGTAGCATCTAAATAAGGAGTAGCAACTATTTTCCATCAGAATATATTACTTACTAGCTAGATTATAAGCACTTTGAGAGACTATGATTACCTTGTTCCACTATATCCATAATCTAGCACTGAGTCAGCATGTCATAATTTTCAACACATTATTTGTCATATCCATTACTAACTTCACTATCTTTTTCAGGGAGAGCCATCTCAGGATTGTAGAAGGAGTATTATCTCTCTCCTCCTATTTGATTTTTATTTATTTTATAGAGATGAGGGGTAACTATGCTGCCCAGGCTAGTCTCGAACTCCTGGGCTCAAGCAGTCCTCTCATCTTAGCCTCCCAAAGTGCTGGTTTAGATTAAAGGCCTGGCCCTCCTAGTTATTTTAATGGAAAGTTAGAATAACTCTTAAAAGCCAGAGAAAGTCAAAGATTAAATCATATAGCTCTACACTAACCTATGGTAACAGTAAATAAATGAATAAATAAAACAATTTTAGATAGGGTAAATAATGTTATTACCTATTTAAGTCTATATTTCTAAATCATATGCTAAGCTGCTATTTTAGACATTACCTACTGACTTGCTGTTGTAGTAGATGAGGATGTTTACTACACTTACACTACCTTCCCACTACATTTCATCCTAATTTTTGCTTAAACTGACAATAGTTCTACATTATGATTGGGGAAATACTGCTCACTGTAAAGTCAAGAAATTTACTGTGATGATGTCTCCTTTCTCATAAAAAGTTTTGCTTTTCCTGTTGTGTCCCTATCCTTCATTTTTTACATTAGATGCTATTTACTCATCAACAGATTTTTCTTTCCAATGCTTAAACATATCTATTGAGTCTACTTTTATCTGGAAACCTCCTTTTTGTAGAGACAGTGTCTTGCTTTGTTGCTCAGGCTGGTCTTAACTCCTGGACTCAAGTAATCCTCCCATGTCAGTCTCTGGACTAGCTGGAATTACAGGCATACACGACTGTACCCTGCCTAACTTTCGTTTTGTCTGTTTGTTTATAAACAAGTTTTTCTTCTTAAATGTGAACAATTATTTTAATTAAAAAATCTTTTTGTTGTTTTTGTTTTAGAGGAAGCTTGTATTAATAAAATATCCAGAAACAATGTCTGTGAAACAGGTGTTTTTATCCACATTTTGCAAAAGAGCTAACAATAAAAATACCAATTTATATGTAGCATCTAAAAAGAAAAGCAAGCTGATCTAATTTCTCACCCTATTGTTCAAATTGGCATTTTAAACTACTGTGCCTTAATCAAAGCCACTCTTTGGTGTACAATAATCACAGGCAAAGCAACTACTATATAAGTTGACTATAAATGATCAAAATAAGACACTTTTGAAAATGAATGGAGCACTATTAATAATTACGCCAGGACAATATGCATAATCTAAGCAAACCAGCTATTATATTACTAATAACCTCTTAGAGGCTGAGCTTTTAAACTTATAAGGTATTACCAATCTCATGAAGTTCCCCCTTCAAACACCCCATTACTATGCTAGTACCCAATATAAAGATCACCACAGTGAAAAAAGAAGATGAAAAAAATTAGCAAACATAGAACAAAAAATTCTTAGGGATACTGATGTTTGCAACCCACCCTCAACAAGCACACACAAACAATTCATTTAGAAATTCACATACTTTCTGCTCAAAGGAAATAGTAATTCACATATTTAAAAATAAGAACTGAATACGCTGGTAGACTTTTCTTTCTCTTACTCGGAATTACTTAATTGAAGAAATAAAGAAAGGGTGAAAAATGATTAGAAAGAAAAGAGAATGAACTGTAGTTTTCTACCTGAAGTAGTTAAGACAGGAGAGAAGAAATCACTAAATGCCCTTACCCATCCCAGAGTCTTTCTTGGTGCCATCTGATATTATGTCTACATGATCAGAGTCCACATCATAACTAAAGAAATCATTCAAATAGGTCTTTGATCGCTGGCCACCAAATACATATAAGCAACGATTTTTCTGAAAAAGAAGAAAAAAAAGAAGAAAGGAGAAAGTTGTCACTTCCATGAAGAACTCGGAATGATCCTTTAAAAACTCAAACCTCTACAAAAGTAATTTTACAATAGATCTCAATGGAGTACTACACTGGAATAAAAGGGAAAGAGGAAGCTCTCTATATATTGCTAAAAGGTGATCCCTAGGACATCCTGTTAAAGAAGAAAAGCAAGGTGCAGAAAGATATATACAGGTTGCTGCTTCCTTTGTGTAGGAATGGAGAAGGATTATCTGTGCATGAGACAAAGAGAGCGAGAGAGGGAAAGAGAAACAGAAAGGGGGAAAGGCAAGAGAGAGAGCACGCAAGCGAGAGCGAGAGAAGAGATTGCTTCTTTTGCTTCTTTTTTTCAAAAACAAAGGAAGGGTAAACCAAAACCTAATAAAAGACAGTTACCTATAGCGGCAGGAACAGAGCAGGAAGACGGGGATAAAAACCAGACTTCTCCAAAAATACCTGACATATGGTTTTGACTTTATAACCATGTATATATTTTGATTTAATTAGTAGACAAAATTAACTCAAAAGAAAAAAAAACCCTAAAATTTTGGGGGAAAAAACAACAAACAAACCTCTCTGTATACAAAGATATAATCACACAGAGAAGCAGTATTTCTAGAGATTTTACTATATACTTTTTGACTACCTATCACTAGAAGTCTAATTCCTAAACAGAAAAATAATCAGAAACCAATGTGAAACAGCACTCAGTGATTCTGTTACTAAATCTTTGTTTTGAGCTTTGTTACTGTGAAAGCTATTATAGACAGACAAAGCAAGTAATGTTATGATATAGGATATTAACCTTAAAAGACACAAAAATAGGCCCAGCATGGTGGCTCACACCTGTAATCCTAGCATTTGGGCAGGCCAAGGTGGAAGGATTGCTTGAGACCAGCCTGGGCAACATAGCAAGGTCCTGTCTCTACTACTACTATTGCTGCTGCTGCTGCTACTATTACTACTACTACTAATATAAACCCAGGTGTAGTGGTACACACCCACAGTTCTATCTACTTGGGAGGCTAGGTGGGAGGATCATTTGAGCCCAGAAATTCGAGGCTATAGTGAGCTATGATCTGCATTCCAGACAAGGTGGCAGAGCAAGACCCTGTCTCTAAAAATAGAAAAAATATAAAGTAACAAAATAGAAGACATTAAGATAAAAATATTTTATTTGAATGAGACATATCAATACAAACTCATGATTTAATTTTTCTCTAATGAAAAAAATACATAAGTTATCTTTATATCTATCTAGCCAAAAAGAAAAATTTGACTATCAAGAAAGTGGATGGGTGTGGTGGCTCACACCTGTAATTCCAACACTTTAGAAGGCCAAGGCAGGCAGATCACCTGAGGTCAGGAGTTCAAGACCACCCTGATAAACATGGTGAAACCCCATCTCTACTAAATACAAAAAATTAGCCAGGCGTGGTGGCACATGCCTGTAATCCCAGCTACCTGGGAAGCTGAGGCAGGAGAACTGCTTGAACCCAGGAGAAAAAGGTTGCAGTGAGCCAAGACTGGGCCATTGCACTCCAGCCTGGGCAACAAGAATGAAACTCCATCTCATATATAAATAAAAGAAGAAGATGATGGCATTGGATAGAAATACATCAAATATGTAAAATTCTTAATAAAATTTTTGTACACATATCATTGGTTAACTTTGGAGCCTCAAAGTTAACTCATTCATATGAAAATCAATAAAGGAAAACAATGAGACATTTATACTGCCTATTCAGTATGCTTTACATTTCAGGTTAACCAAAAAGTTAAAGAGAGGAACTTTTTTTCTTTTGTAATAGAAGAATCACACACTTAACAAACGCAGAGGAAATGACATCATTAGAAAAATCATCTTATACATCCTAACGAAATTTAGGCAATGAATGACTATAAAAACCATTAGGTAAAAGTTTGAAAGAAAACTTTGTAATTGATTAATCAGGCTAATAACACCCAGACCTATTAACATCATCAAAAGTATGACAACCAATCATTAAATGCCTCTTTATATTTTACAATGAGAGTGTCTATGAGGTATTTTTGTCCATTCCCCTTGGCCTCTCCCCTCCGCCCCTAAAATATGAATCTAAAATCAAGCCTCCAGGTGCAATTGCCAGTTTTTAGGAAATAGGAAAAAGGAACACATTAAATGACACTATGAAGAAAAAATCAAAATCAAAACTGGAAATCTGGGAGATTCTAGAGCACAAATGTCTCACTTAGTGGGTTGTATGTTGAGGGGTAGGGAATAGGAGGAAAGAGAACTATTAAGGATTTTTTTTAAATGTAAGAGACATAACAACCAAATGCAAAATACCTTTTTTGAATCTTGACTTAAACAACTAAGAAAAGGTATTTTTCAGTATATTAGAAAAAAAAATACAGATGGAATATCAAATGTTATTAAGAAATTGCTTTTATTTTGGTTGATAATGATATTACAATTATGTTTCCTTTTTCTTTCTTTTTTTCTTAAGAGACTTGCTACATTGCCCAGGCTGGAGCACAGTGGCTATCACAGGCATGATTCCACTATTGATCAGCATGGGAGTTTTGACCTGCTCTGTTTCTGACCTAGCCAGTTCACCCCTACTTAAGTGACCTGGTGGTCCCTCACTCTTGGGAGGTAACTACACTGATGCCAAACTTAGTGTGGACAACTGATCAGCACAGTGCAATGTGGCCCAGAAATGGGCTCCAGCAATCCTCAGCCTCCTGGATAGCTGGGACTGCAGGTGTGCACCAGCATACACAACTGCAACTATGTTTTTAAAAAGTCCTTATCTGTTAGACTTATACACTGTATAGTCTAACAGTAGTATTTACAAGTATAATGATACAGTATTTGTGATAAGTAGTATTTACAAGTATAGTAGTATTTACAAGTATAATGACACAGTATTTGGGATATGCTTTAAAACACTACAGCATGTGCTATAACAAGATGTTGTAGAAAGGAATAAATATTTTAAAAATACTCAGCACAATAAAATTTAAGAATAAACTTAAAAATCAAAGGATCAAGAAAATGAATGAAATTAAAGTGGAGTAGCTGTATGAAAAATGAACAGATTATTGATAATCTACATAACAAATAGGTACACAAAAAGTATTAATTATATTATCTTCTACTTTGTAGAGAAAAACATGTTTAAAATACATGTTAAAGAACATGTTTAAAATATTCCATATTGTTTTAAAGCTGTGTTCATAGAAAGAAATACAAGATTTCATTAAAACATTTGAAAGGGTTAAAAAAAAAGTCTGTATGTTGGGTTTTGCTGATTTATTTATTTGTTTATTTATTTCTACCATTATTATTATCATCAAGACAGAATCTTGCTCTGCCACCCAGGCTGGAGTGCAATGCCATGATCTTGGCTCAATGCTGCCGCCTTTGCCTCCCAGGTCCAAGCGATTCTCACACCTCAGCCTCCTGAGTAGCTGGAATTACAGGCAGGTCACCATGCCAGGTTAATTTTTGTATTTTTACTAGAGACGGGGTTTCGCCATGTTGGCCAGGCTGGTCTTGAACTTCTGGCCTCAAATGATCCACCGCACCTGACCATTGCTGATACATTTAAATTATAATGCTATAAAATCAAATCTTAAATTATTTGTTCTTAATGGAGAATAGCAGAGGGGAAAATAAGAGAGAAAGAAATTGCCTGAGAAAGACATAACTGTAAGAGAGTAACTATAAGAGAAGTTAGTAAATGAAAAGGCCTAAGAAAGGAACATAGCTACAAAATCTACATAAGCTGTGAAATTAGTCATAAGATTGCCCAGATTGGTAGTCGAGCAATAACTATTTGGAAATTACCAGGTTGATGGGAAGAGTCTCATAATTAGCAAACTGTTCACTGTTAGAAAAGTTTTGTCTTTCTCTGTCATTGCTACACTAATCATTTATTCCTGAGGAAAAGTTTTTAATCTCTTCCTGAAAAGTTAGATTTCACCACTTCTTTTCCTGTCTAAATAGACATGACAAAACAACATTTATGCAATATACGGAATGTTCTTACTGAGTGGAATAGCATGCAGTGTCCTATTCGAGACTGGATGTCCTCAGGCCCAGCATTACAGGAGTCCTCTCGAAGAAGTTTCCAGGTTTGACATTGACAGTTGAAAGCAAATAAGCCACTGAATTGTGGTTCACTGGCTCTGCTGTCATCTACGCTGCCATTACAAGTCAAAATTCTACCACCAAAAGTGTAGATCATATGTTTTTCTGAGTCCATACACATCTATCAGAACAAGGCAACAGATTGAATAGGTTTAGTTTGTTCCTCTCATATGTGCTAAAACAAAGCAACATATGCAGTTTTACATTCTCAAAAAAACCCTAAACTTTGCCCCTAATGACACTAAATACCACCCCTGATTATCGTAGGCAAGTTTCTAAATACTTTTTCAAAAAAGTTGCCATTTTTCCCAGTGAGAGTAAAAACATGTTGGGATAAAGAGCTTTCTGCTTTTCTGAAATTGGGTAATTTTAATCAAAATCAACCAATGATACATGAGGCACTGATATATACATAAGAGTGAATACTTATCATATTTTGGGCAGGTAGTGATCATACCCTCCTTATAAAAATTCCCTTCTTTCATTCTAGGCAAGCATCCTATTAATATTGCTACCATTTATTAAGAGATGCAAATAAGAGTGATGCAGCTAAATTCACCTCTCTGCATTTATTTTTATAAAACCCTTCAAATTACATTACAAAATAGTAAAACAAAAAGACATTTACAACAATCAAGTCTCCAGAATGACTTCTACAGTGTGAAGAGCTCTGCCTCCTTTTAACATAGCACTATAAATTTAATTTTCTTTCAATTAAGCTATACACTTCATGTTTAAAAGTTAAGCTTTATTCTTCCATTCTTTTAACTCAAGATTATAGCTTTTCGTAAAAATGTATGAGAAAACAGCCATTTGTCGCAATACAATAAGAATCAAATTCTGTTCCAAATAATATATAAATCCAACTTGGGAATTAGATGTTGAACGTAAGTCGCATTTATATTAAAGAATAAATTGTGTACATAAAACATCTATGTTTCGCTAAAAAAAAAAAAAACTAACCATTTTATGTTTAATTCTCCTACAAATTACTTCTATTTATCGATTTTTCTATTTTTAAATAAAAGTCTATTTTCATAATTTTAAAGGTCTAAAAATTATTATTAAAAAGAAAAGATTCTAACATCTCCTAATTCTTACCTACCACTAAAAAGATCCACTTCATTAGCCATTTCCTAGGTTTCTCAAAGACTTCCATAAATTAAGATGAAAATTTATTCCCCAAGGTGAAATCTTGGTAAATACAGTTGAAAAACAAAGATCTCTGGCATACCACAGAAAGTATTCCTATTTTTAAAATGATCATATAGTTAAAATCAGCATACTGCTGAAGACAACTCAATTTGGTCCCAACCAACTATTGCCTCTGTTGAGGGCTCCGCTGGAGCTAGGTCACATTACCCTTTCTGAAGTACTTCAGACTCAATCACTCCAAATATCTGGGAACTATGCTGAAAATCTTGAGGGACTCACATTAAATGAGCCTATTTCCATTTTTTATTAACTCATATACTAATGGCCAATCTCTGTTACCAACTCCTACCTTTCTACTTCATATGGCTACAAAGAGAGTTTCTTTCTTTTTGAGGATTTTCAAGTTTAATTTTGATGTGACTTATTCTCATTTGTTTGCAGGGCTGAAGTATAAACATGTTTATCTTGGTATTTCTTCCTAGCACACCAGTCTAAACCAAAAAACCTTTTAATATTTGATTTCCATTCTTTTGATTTGTTTTGTCATTTTTAATCTCTGAAAAAATCTGAAAAGCTAGAAACTTATTAAACTCTGTGTGATAATACGTTTTCTATCAAAGACTCCAAAAAATCTTTAAAGCCAGAAGTTGAAATACTATTCATTTATTATGCTAGGTTAGATATTTAATTTTTAAAATCAAACAAATAGTGAATAACCACTTATTTTCCTGGCAAAAATTATTTTTTTGAACCTGAAAATGACTTTATTTTACCCTATCACAGGAATACAAGATTGGTAAGGGTTTGGCTGGGTTCAAAATAATCTCCTTGCAACACATCAAGATACTGCTATAAAGCCTTCTAAGTATCCACTGTTGTCCAACCTACCACCCTCCCTTCTACAAACCTCCAAAAATGCCTCATAACCCAGTGAAAATGTCAATGAGCTGAGATCTTCAATTCTTCAACTCAAGATTTTCCTGATACTTCTTGGCTAGCTCACTTTCCATTTTCTAGTAATTTCCACAAAAAGTGATTACACTTGAAGGACAGTTTGGCAAGATATAAAATTCTTGGCTCACACTGTCTTTTCTTGAATGTCTTCTAGATGTTGCTCTATTATCACCCGGCACTGAAAGTAGATGCAGAGAAATCTGCTGCCAGTCACGTTTTAGCTCTCTTATAGGTGACTTGATCATTTTGTCTACTTGCTATAAAATGATCTCTTATCTTTTATAGTCAATGTTACTAATATATGTCTTAGAGTTAAGTATTTGGGTCAATTTTTTCCTGAATATAATATGCCCATTTGATATGTGAAGTAAAATCTTCCTCAGAAAAATGTTCTTGAATTCAACTGATAAATACTTGTTTTGTTCCATTGTTTTGGTTTTCTTCTTTAAAGTCTCCAGTTATATATACGTTGGCTCTCCTCTATCTTCCCTGGTTAATCATTTTTACCTCTTTGTTTTCTTTTATCTTATTCCTACACTATAGGATCATTATTCTTTTTTATGCTCTGTGTAGGTAAGTTTTCATTTCTAAAAGTGGTAATATACTGGGATATAACTTTCATTTACTTTTGTGTAAAGGAAATACTTGCTGTTATTTTTCTTTTTATTGTCTTTTTTTAGAATCTCTCTCTAAAGCTTTGTTATTTATTGCTTTTTAGTTTTCCATATGTAATTCAGTTGAATTTCCCTGGACCACATAACTTTACAGAGGATTTCTTTGGAAGGTGGATGTTCTTGCTCAAGAACTCCTTCCTCTGTTGCTACTGAATTGAATGGCTCCTTCAAAATATAGTACTTCTGTGAAGCCATACCTTCTCTAATTCTATGAATCTCATCTGGCTTACAAGGTTGTTCTCAAGCTTTGAGTTCTCCCAGTTTTTTACTGGCCACTGCAAAAGGAGCCATCATTCCCACCTGTCACTGTGTTTCCTTCACTTAAATAGTGCTTTCTGACATATATCACCTCTGGATCTTTCTGAGTACTTTATATATGTTAATTCACTGACTCTTCCAGTGGCTGCCCTGGGTAAAATCCATGACCTTTCCCTGACACTTCTCACTGTGACATACAACTGCTAGGCTCCCTCTGTATTTCCAGGTCTCCCTATTATACTGCTGTGGGCTTCAACAAAAGTTCTGGGTATTTCCGTTGTTTTTGGCTAAACTTACAAGGCACTGGGAATTGTAGGTTTACTGTGGCTCTTAGTTTTGCTAAGAGCAAGAGTGAGAGTGAGAGCTAGAGAGCAAGAGAGTGAGAGAATGTGTGTGTGTGTGTGTAAATCTTTTTGCTTATCACTGTTCCTGAAAAACCATAAAAAGCAACATCAAGGAAAGCCTGGGAACTAAACTGCCACTATGTTCTTAAGAAATCCAGTCTTTAAATTGTATTTCTTAAATATGTTAAAATTAAAAATGGCAAATAGCTTTTAAGCCTGCCTTTATCTTACAGCTTTCTCATATTTTTATCAAATTTATACATTATGTATTAAATCCTAATTGTCATGAACACCACAAGTTATTTTTGGAGTGTTATAAGCACTACAAGTGTAAGTTCTAACTTATAGCTTTATTTGCATGAAACAGAATAGCAAATGAAGGAGTATACAGATTACTTGCTCACTGTTACTGCGCTAGTTGTTGACTGAATTAGTATTGAAATCCTTGTTTCTTCACCCCCAGTGTTCTGCTGTACCATCTAATCAGTTGAAAACCATGCATTATTTAACAGCACCCAGCTTCCAAGAAACATCCTATTTTATAAGAGTCAAGAGAAACAAAGGCCACACACAAGAACTCTCTATGTACTACTCCTAAGCTATTCTTTTTTTAACCTGTGGAAAAAAAAAAAAGACATCAGCATCTTTTGTAAAACAAATACATAAGCATTTGGGAACAAGAGAATAAATTGTTCCCTAACGATATTATCTCTGCTGATGTTTTTAAAAGATCAGAACCAGCCTAACTTTTCTTGGCATGCTTATTTTGCACATGAACAACATTGAGGGTGTCAGCAGGGATGTGTGTAGCTCTGTGGAGCTCAGTTAATTAGAGCCAACAGAAGTTCCAAATTCAAGCTGGGGAGTATTTCGAAGACTACTGCTTTTGATTTTCTACCTACCACTTAATTATGATAGGAATAACCCACTCTTCTTCTCCTTACCATTCTTCTATAACAATTACATATTAATATAAATATGGCAATAGGATAGTTCAAAAGCAAAGAATTAACAAAAATCTATAAAGACACAATAAATAAAGACCCTGGGTTCTAACTCCTAGATAAGATTTTAGGTCTCACCTAGGTTTTGTCATAATCGTAACAACACCTCCCATTTCCCAAATACTAGATAATTTATGTTCATCAATACAGAGTTATAGATTTTTAAAGTCTTAATTCTCTTCAATATACCAAAAAAACTTTGGACATGGGTTGAGCCAGGTAAAAACTTGCTTATAGAATTCAAAATGATTACTGTCTTTCTGACTTACATTGAATTTGTATGGATTAAGTATTCAAAGACAGATAACAATGACAATGACGGGGCTAATGAGAGCTACATGCATATTAATATTAAAATGGCTTCCAATGCGGCTATGTTCAGTCTTCTAGTCTACAACACTATTGTATAATTTCTCTTGGTGCCGAGTTTAAGCTAGCATGTCAAATTCCTCTTCAGGTTTATAAAATTTTGTGATTATAAACAAAACAAAATAAATTTCACTCTAACTGGAAGAAAAGTTCTAGATTTCATCCAGTTCATTATAAAGTGATTTTCAATTTCTTATAGGAATGTAGAATAAGAAATATAATTAAAAGGTTGTTATGATTTATGCATATTTATTATAAAACTAAATTTGTTTTCTTAATATTGCTCCAGCTACTCTCTAAAGTTTCTGATCAACAATTTATGTCCAGAGATCTTCATATTTTACCCTGCAACAAACAAGAGAAAAAATGTAAAGAATAACTTTATACCTACTCAAACAGTAATTATTATCTGTCATAGGTATTTGTCATGGAAAGCACTACTAGACAACTCAGTATAACATCTAACATAAACTCTAATTTCAAGAATCACTAAGCACTGATTAATCCCACCATATATTTAACTGTGCATCAAACCTGATGATCAAACACCAATTTCGGCCCTCCATCAGCAGCAGTATCCTCACTTAGTAACATCCATGTGTTTGTATCAATGTCATAACGATAGAAGTCACTCTTCAGAGATTTGCTGTTCCTCACAGAGGAATCCAAATAACGCCCCAATGTGTAGATTTGCCTCCGTTGAATGTCAATGCACATTTTATGACATGATCTGGCACTAGGACCATTCTGTAGAGAGAGAGCGCTAAATAAATAAAAGCACACACAAAAAAATCAAAGAACAAACAGACAATAAAATTAAATGCCCTTTTTTATTACCTTTCATTAAAAGGTTTCTCAGAAACTCACATCAAGTCAACTAATGAGTCCAACACTAGGCTTAACTCGCTAAAGGAAAGCAAAAGCAGTAAGCAGCAGGAGACACAAATCTTACCTTAGAAATGCTTAAAATCTACCAGGAAATATGAGATGAACTACACTGCACCTTATGACACTCTGTTTATAACATCTATATGGCTTATACCCATATACTGCACTGTATTTTAGTCATTTGTGCACAGAGTTCAATTCCCCATTACATGTCAATCTACTTTAAGACATGTTTGGTCTTTAAGTACATTTTTGTATTTCTCATCAGAATTTAGCACAAAAGAGGTACTCCAAGAATATTTAGACTCAGTGAGTTTCAAATTAGAAGAAACATCAATAAAATCTCTAGTTTAGTTTTCTTTTAATGAGGAGAAAATACAAGCCTAGCAAGGAAATAAAAGACCAGGATGATACCTTTAATAAGCTAGTGACAAAAACTAAATAAGAATTCAAGTCTTTGACTTCTTCATCCATCCTTTACATTATAAAATTAATTTTCCTGACTGAATAAATAGCACAGCTACAGTAAATAAATAGGGAATAATATTAAGAACAGCAAATTATCAACAAATTAATTAGTTGGTATCACTTGTATCACAGGACCCAATAAAACATAAAAAGCATTGTAGTATAGTCAAAAGAGTTCACAGGTAAAAAAGAACTTCAATTGCACAGGGTTTGATTAGTTGAAAGGTGGAAAGGAAAGGAAACTAATGTTTGTTAAATAACTCCCAAGTTCTGTTTATACTATTATTGTGTTGTATGTGTTTCATCTAATCCTTACAACAACCACATAAGGAAATATTATCACCATTTCACAGAGTCCATCGTCCCAAAACTAGGAAGTAAGATAGCAAATCTATGCCCTTGTGTACCAGAGCCAAAAACTGGTCTTTCACAATTTCAGATTATTTTTTTCTAGAAGAGAAACAAAGGCAAAAATATACTTGTTAATACAGTGCATGCAGTTATGACTCAGATGAAGAGTTCTTGCTGCACAAATAACAAAACTGAAGTATAGTGATACAGGAAGCCTCTGATGAATGAGCACTGGGAGACTAATTTTTTTTACAAAGAGAGAGAAAATACAAATTGCCAGTACCAGAAATGAAAGCAAGAAAGTAAGATTTCCAATACAGACTTCCTAGAATTAGAGACAAAGAGAGATATCGCCCAGATATCCACATTGGTAAACTATATCAAGCACTTAAAGAAAAAACAGTATCAGTTTTAGATAAATTTTTTCAGAAAATAGAGGGAAAAAGAAAAACTCCACTGTTTATCCACATTCTCTTCCATTCCTAGCTTATTTTATGAGGCTGATATAACATGAAACCACATGACAATACTACAAAGGAAAAGGGAGAGAAGGGGAAGAAGAAGGAAGAAATGGGGAGGAGGCAGAGAAATCATTTACAGGTGGCTAGGACCCCTTATGAACACAGACAAAACCAATCTTCAGCAAAATATTAGCAAACAGTAGCAATATATGAAAAGAATATTTTATAATAAAAAGGTATTTATCACAGGAATGTAAAGTTGATTTTATATTTGAAAATCAATCAGGATAATTTGCCACATTAAGTAAATAAAGAAGAAAAAACACAGTTATATCAATACATACATAAAAAGAGCATTTGGTAAAATTCATTACTCATGATAAAAACTCATAGCAAAATAGGAATAGAAAGACTTTCAATCTGATAACAGATGTAAGAAAATGTAAAATTTATTATTTTTTAATGATGATATACTGAGCACTCTTCCTCAGATAGGAAACAAGATAGGGCTGTCTTTTCTCACCACTTATATTTAACACCGCTGTGGAAGTCCATGTCAGTGCAGTAAGGTAGACATTAAAAAATAAAAATAAAGACTGGGCCTGGTGGGTCATGTCTGTAATCCTAGCACTTTGAGACGCCAAGGCAGGAGGATTCATTGAGTTCAGGAGTTCAAGACCAGCCTGGACAACATACAGAGACCCTATCTCTACACATAATTTAAAAATCAGCTGGGCATGGAAGCACGTGCCTGTGGTCCCAGCTACTGGGGAGACTGAGGAGGGAGGATTGCTTGAGCCCAGAAGGTTGAGGTTGCAGCAAGTCATGATCACGTCACTGCACTCCAGCATGGGCAACAGAGTGAAACTCTGTCTCAAACAAACAAACAAAAAAATAAATAAAATAAAATTATGATGAAAAAGGGAACAAAAAGGAAGAAGAAAAATGACTGCTTGTTTAAAATACTCTAAGGAATAAAAAAGAAGCTATTAGAAATAAGTAGACTTAACACAGCGGAATGATAGAAAGGCAATATTAACAAATCAATTGTATTTCTCTGTATTACCAGCCAACAAATGGAAAATAAAAAAATTTTAAATACAATTATAATAGCACAAAAAGCAAAATACACTGATAACAACTTAACTAAAATATCACAAACCTCTTAAACTGCAAACTCTTAAGAGTGTTGAGAGATAATGAAGATTAAAATAAACGGAGACTAAACCGCGTTAATGGATTAGAACGATTCAATATCCTTACAACACCAATTTGTGGCCAGGCACAGTGGCTCACGCCTATAATCCCAGCACTTTAGGAGGCTGAGGCAGGTGGACCACCTGAGGTCAGGAGTCCGGAGGCCAGCCTGGCCAACATAGTGAAACCCCATCTCTACTAAAAATACAAAAATTAGCTGGGCGTGATGGCGGGTGCCTGTAATCCCAGCTATCTGGGAGGCTGAGGCAGGAGAATCACTTGAACCAGAGAGAAGGAGGTTGCAGTGAGCCGAGATGGTGTCATCACACTCCAGCCTGGGCGACAGAGACAGACTCAATCTCAAAAAAATAAAACCCACCAATTTGCTCCAAATTAATTTTTAGATTTATCATATTCCCATCATAATCCCAACAGTTTTAGAAGCTGATTCTAACATTTATATAAAAATGCAAAGGACCTAGAAATGCCAAAAGAATTTGAAAAGGAAGAACAAAGAGGTCTTATATTACCTGACTTCATGAATGACTATAAAGCTACAGTAATTGAGAGAGTGTCATATTGGTTAACAAGAGACCAAAATAGGACAGAACAGAATAGAGTCCAAAGAGAGACACATACTTACATGATCAATTGATTTTTGGCCAAGATGCCAAAGCAAATCAATGGAGTAAGAAGATAGGGAGTAACCAGAAATCTCATACATTGCCGACCAAGTATAAAATGGTACAACCATTTTGGGAAAAGCTTTAAGTTGAATTAATGGATAATAAAAGGGTGAGAGTTTGACGAATAATGGCATATTTTCATAATCTTGAAATGCCTCCCTACAAATTACTTACTAATTATAAATTAGAAAAATCTGGTGGGTATCTCTTTAACCAAGTGATTGAAACTAATATCAGATAAACTGATGTAATGTGTCTCCTGATATGATATACTGAGGAGATGCCAATGTGATCTATGGGTTATTCCTGCTAAAAATATATCATCTAAATCCAACCTTAAGAAAACACACAAACACAGTTGAGGGATATTCTAAAAAATAACTGCCCTATACTCTTTAAAATAATCAAAGTCAAGAAAGACAAAGAAAGGTTAGGGAATTATTCTAAACTAAAGATGACTACAGATGCAAGAAACCAAAAAGTAACACATGATCATGGTCTAAATTCTAGGGTGGGGTTGCAGAGTGAGAAGGGATGCCTATAAAGAACATTACTGGGGCATTACTGGGATAATTGTCTATATCTGAATAGGAACTGTGAATTAGATTAAAGTGGCAGTTCTGTGTGGTCTGGGTTCTCCAAGGTACTTCAGGGAGTCTACAAGGTCAAAGTTATTTTTACGACAATACTAACAAAAAAATTTGTCTTTTGAATCATTCTCTTATAAATGTATGTGAACATTTCCAGTGGGTATATGACTTTCTGATATAGCAACTGAATGCAGAAGCATATGAATCTCAATGTTTTTTATTGAGCCAAACATTAAAGAGATTTAGAAAATTATTTTTAAAAAAAAGCCACTTGACTTAGCATGGTTGTCTTGGGGAAAGCATCTTTGTACTTGTTTGAGTTGTGAACTGATGCAGTTGCTTTTTCCACAGCACACTATATATTTACTTGAAAAAACAAACAATGATCAAACTATGGTTATTTAGACATTATGGCAGACATTTTCTCAAAAATGAAGAAAGGAAGAAGCATTTCCATCTTGAAGGAAAATCAACAAAATTTGCTGCCAGTATTTTAATGCATGTTTTTAAGCAAAAATTCGAATTACTGAAAACCTACCTGCCACTATAATCTTAACACTTTCCCAATACTTAAAAGTCTCTATGAGACTGATGGTGATATTAACAAATGTGGTTTTGGGGATACTGTAGCATAAAATGTGCCAATATTTTGGAAGACGTTTGTAATTTAGGGAACCAATATTTTTCAAGTGACCAACATGTGGGTAAAAATACATTCATGGGTAAAACGTCCAAGGAACAAAATAGATCAGTGGATTTTAACGTAACAGAATGCCAAAAGTTAGCTGGTATGGTTTTAGAGTCTATATTGCAACTACCTTTAATAAACAACCACTTGTCAATCTGGGATATGGAACCAAAAAAGAACATATGCAATTATCTGAAAAGGCTATTAAAATACTACTTTCTTCCAAAACCACAACTATATGAGGTCCAACTCTCTTCATGTATTTCAAGTGTAAAACACGTTTTAAGACAGTAAATGCAGAAGCAGATGAGAATATAGCTGCCTTAGCTAGACATTAAAGAGACTTATAAAAAGGGAAAACAATGCCACACTTCTCACTATAATTTTTAGAAAGCTATTTTTAATAACATGTTTTATGTCCACCTGTAATAGTTTATTATTTAAAATTGATAAAAATATTTAAAGTACTCAGTTTTAATTTCTATTAACAGTCATTTCAGTAGATATAACCTAAATAAGCTGAGAACACCAATGTGTTTTTGTTTAAAGGTCTAAAGGGACCCTGAGACCACGAAATTTGAGAAACACTATTGTAAGTAAAATCCAAAAAGGGTCATGTCTAACTCTAAACTCTACAATTCTGTGAATCCTCAAGAAAATTGAGACATGATTTTAAAAATAAACAAAAGTGAAGAACATTTTCCCACCCTCCCTTTATGAAAAAAATATAATCCAGCCTTTTCCAAGATACCTCTTGCTGTAAATTTTATTTTTATTAATAATCACAGCTTACAGCTGCATTATAAAATATTGGATTTTTATAGTTAATCTTAAAAAATAATCTAGGAACTGGATTGAAGCTAATAAAAATGGCCTTCATTAACTACTTTAAAAAACAATAGATTTGTCTTGAATCTGTAAAAACTTACTTGCATATGTACGTGAACATTTAAAATAATTATTCCCTTTTAAAATTTTTTTATTATTTATTTTTTGAGATAGGGCCTTGTTCTGTCACCCAGGTTGGAGTGCAGCTCTGCTATCATGGTTCGCTGTAGCCTCAACCTCCCAGGCCCAAGCAATCCTCCCACCTCAACCTCCCAAGTAGCTGGAATCACAGGTGCATGCCATTATGCCCAGCTAACTTTTTCATTTTTGTAGAGAAGGTTTCCCTATATTGTTTAGGCTGGTCTCAAACTCCTGGGCTTACGTGATCCTCCTGCCTTGGCCTCCAAAAATGCTGGGATTACAGACATGAGCTACCATGCCTGGCCTAAAATAATCATTCTCTTTAAGAGTAGAGCTATTCTCTTATCTTTCAATCTCCTAAATGTGTTATTAGCTACATATTTCAGTTAATTAAAGTGAATTAAATTAATTTTGCTTTTTAATTGTTTATCCCACTTCTAAAATACATACTCTGGGGTCTCATCAAATAGTAACTTGCACTCACTGGTATAGAAAATTAGATATATGAACTGCTAACTATTCAATTTTGAAAGGAATGGGCATTTATGCTAGAGTCACATATTATCATTCAATTCATGGAAAGATCAACAAAAGGTTTTTATGAGCCTATTAATTAACTATAATAAATCTGAACTCCAGTACTGAATCACCACTTTACTTATCTCTTCAGACTTCAAAGTAACAGAAAGCGTTCTCATCAAAATAATCTGTATATTTTTCCAGCACGAGTTTTAAAATAATTACTTATTACATTATAAATATTACTTACAACATATGTACATGGTATAAAAAATAATGGAATGAAGTTATCGATCCATACCCAGCTTTAGAAGAGTAACATTTAATATTACCTTTAAACCCCCTACCCTCTCTGGATTTTGTATTTATCATTCTCTTTTCTCTAGTATTAATTTCTCATTTAACTTACCTCACCTGCTTACTCACTGAAGAGTAAGAACGTGTCACATCCTTAAAATACATACATTTTAAAGAATATGATTCATGCCTTTAAGGAATTCAGATAGGGAAACATGAATATAAGTTAATCATTATAGTAAAAGCCATTCAAGTATTAAAAAAGGGGTTAAGTAAGTACGTCAAAGAAAGCTTTTAATTCTGGTTGGAGAGGTTAAGAAAGGCTTCACAGAGAAAGGGAAGTCTGAACTGAATGTTGAAGAATAAGTGGGTATTTACCAGGCAAAGGGAGGAGCGATCCTCTGTTAATTCCAAACAGGGAAAACAACATTGCCAAAGAACACAGGTGAGAAAGTTGAAGAATTCCAGCAACTGTAACTGGAACATAGGAGATGAGGCTGGAAAAGTAACTAGGTAGCAAATCTTGATGAGAAATTTGGAGTGTTTACTCTAAGCAAAAGGAAGTGCGATAAATAGTTTTATTATTGGTGTTATTTACAATTTCCTATATCTATGCCCTTTAATAGTATCCTACACCAATTGACTCTGGACTTGGTTACATGATTGCTTTTTGCTATCAGGATAAGAAAAAAATTGATGGATTGCTCATGTCTACTTCTTCCCCTTTGCAGCCCAGCAGCTGCCATAAGAACACATTCTGGTACTTGAGGAGGCAAGGCTATGCGTTTGAGGCCAGCTTGGGCAACACAGAGAGAGCTCTCTCATCCACTGGAGAAAAAAAAAAAAAAAAAAAAAGAATGACTAAGCCAACCTGTAGATTCATGAGCAAATAAATGCTTATTACTATATGCCACTAAAGCTTTGTGAGTGCTTGTAACGTAATAAACAGTGTAAAAGATAACTGAAACAAGGGCTGAAGCTCACCACAGGGTTTAAGCAGAGGTGTCATAGTATCAAATACGCTATTTGGTGGGGTTTTGGTTTTGGTTTTTGGTTTTTTTTAGAAAGAGTCTCACTCTGTTGCCCAAGCAGGAGAGCAGTGGTGCCATCTCAGCTCACTGCAACCTCCACCTCCTGGATTCAAGGGATTCTTCTGCCTCAGCTTCTCAGGTAGCTGGGATTACAGGCACCTGCTACCACACCCAGCTAATTTCTGTATTTTTAGTAGAGATGGGGTTTCACCATGTTGATCAGGCTGGTCTCAAACTACTGAGCTCAGGTGATCTGCTGACCTCGGCCTCCCAGACTGCTGGGATTACAGTCATGAACCACCATGTCCGGCCTTGTTTTTGTTTTGAGACAGGGTCTTGCTCTGTCACCCAGGCTGGAGGCAATGGCACAATAATGGCTCACTGCAATCTCCACTTCCAGTCCTCAGGTAATCCTCCTGACTTGGCCTCCCAAAGTGCTGGGATTTGAGGTGTGAGCCACCACACCCAGCCCAAATATGCTTTTTGAAGACTGTGTTGATGAATGGAGACTAGGTCAGCAATGGAGACACAAAAAGTTTAAGAAACTATACAGTTGAGAAAACTGCCAAAAGGAATGGAGAGGAAAAGACATTTGAAATGTGGTACTGGATGACCTGATGGATCACGCTAGGCACTTGGAGAACTGTTGGATCTCAGGCACTAATTACACACATTCACTGAAGAAGAAGAGGGAGGATTTTAGGATGAAACCTAGGCTTAATGCAGGAAGAATTACAGACGTCATCACACTAGATTTACAGTATTTTAGTAGAAAAAAGTTAGTTGTTTTTTTTTTTAATTTGTCTTTTGTTGTTGAAGACAGAAATAATCATTTCAGAAAACAGTACTGCACTACTGAAAAAGGAAGGTCATTTATACATACTTTACAGGGGTAAGAAAAATAAATCAGAATTTCAACGTATTTTTGAAAAAATAAAAACTGTCCAGTGATTAATCCCTGAACAGTTTTTATTAACATAGTTTCACAGTAAGCAAGAATCTAGTTACTCAAGATTAAAGACACAGTACCAGATCTTTGGAAATGGCCTTCCTAGATCAAAATCAGTAGGTTATGAATTAGGCCTTTTTACCCCCTTGAGGCTCCTACTGTTCTGTTATAGTTCATTTTTCACTTATATCCTGAAACAGTTTAAATGGAGAGTGCAATTAAAATGTTATATAAAGAGCTGAAAAAATAACAAACCAATTAATATTTGCTCTACTGCAGTAGAAAATCATGCACTTGTTTAATTCAAAGCCATAAACCTAAGCCATCTTATTCACTATGGAAATGCTTTATGTATATGTGCATATACAGACACGTATATGCACACAGAGATACAATTTTAACTAAAAATAATATATATCATTTATGAAAACTGACATAAAGTCAAATAACAGGGGCTAAAACAGTGAGATAGTGAGGGGCCCAGAGTGTCAAAAGCACAATATTCCAGAAAAAATAAAAATAAGATGATGTTAAAAATAAGAATAGAGGTGGTAGAGACACGAACAAAAAGACAGTTACACAGTTACATTTCTAGGCTAATGCAGTTGAAAAACAAAATGATATAAAAATCCCCATTTCCATCACTCTCCATAAAACAGATTCGGTTGTGTATCAGTAGCTGAACAGCCAGTTATAGAAGCTGAAATTCAAGAGTACTTAAAAAAAAAACTTGTTTAGCACAAATTCTATTGCTACTCCTGCTGACAGACATTAGTGAAGAATATAATCACGCTGAAAAAGAAGTGCACATCTACACCCCTACTGTAATATAGATAGATGAAAAGTCTGAGAACTTGCCTCTTTTTCAGTGTCTCTAGAGATACATGTCCACTGGTTCTCCTTCACACTGTACGCCCAGAAGTCAGCAAGATCTTGTGTTCCATCCCAGCCACCAAACAAATATACGGTCTCTATGAAAATCAGAAAAATATGTGTAAAAAAAAAAAAAAAAAAAAAAGGACAAAATAAGCACAGACACCCATCCCTAGCCAGCTGTTTCCAAGACCACTTAAGAAGGTACATCTAAATAAATTTTAAAATAAAAATTTTAACCTGGTAACTTTCTCAAATATATACTAGACTAGTATTTCCTAAGCATGGATATATGAAAAGGATGCTGCAGAACCACTATTTTGAGAGATTTATAAAAATACAGATAACCAGGAAGTGTGTCCCAAGATTCTGATTCCACAGGTCTTCAACGGGTAAAAAAAGAGTCTGTATTTGTAAAGTGTTCCAGATAAAGCTAATGTGCAGCTAGTTTGAAGTTTCTATGTTAGGCCATGAAAAGTTTACATTTACCAGCTTAATAATGCAGCCACTTTTTATCCACTACGGAATTTTTATATTCAGATTGTAAAAAATAAAAACCCCAGAGAAATATATAGTGTAAAAGTATAACATAAGAACACTTAGCTGTTTTTGAAAAAAAGCCTTACTAAAGGTAATTTTTCTCTATTGCTATATCAAAAACAATGGTTAAAACTAGCTTTAAAATTAGGTATCTTAAGAATAAAGTGATCCATAGCTTTGGTATTCCTATAAAAACTGAGGGAAATTTTTCCAAATACATTGTGGTATATTTCACTCATCAGAAATTATCCTTTAAGTCATGATAGGTATCTTGAGAATTTGGTTTCTTCTGACTCTGAAATGTCTATTATATTCATGGACTTTATCACTGACAAAACTGATGTCTTGCTTCCTCAATAACGAATCTTTACATAAAACATTGTGTATCATATCATAGATCCTTCTTTATTTTTATTATTTATTTATTTATTTATTTAGAGACAGAGTCTCAGTCTATTGCCCAGGCTGGAGTGCAGTGGTGCAATCATGGCTCACTGCAGCCTCCTGGATTCAAGCAATCCCTCTGACCCAAGCATCTTGAGTAGATGGGACGACAAGAATGCGCCACCATGTCCAGCTAACATTTTTGGAGGCGTACAGACAGGTGCTCACTATGTTGTCCAGTCTGGTATTGAACTTCTGGCCTCAAGCAATCCTCCTGCTTCAGCCTCTCAAAGCACTGGGATTACAGGCATGAGCCACTCCACCCAGCCCCTTCTTTATGCAATAATAATGTGTTTCAACTCATACCTGTAATCCCAGCACTTTGGGAGGCTGAGGTGGGTGGATCACGAGGCCAGTTCGAGAGCTGCCTGGCCAACACAGTGAAACCCTGTCTCTACTAAAAATATAAAAAATTAGCCAGGCATGGTGGCAGGCACCTGTAATCCCAGCTACTTGGGAGGCTGAGGTAGGAGAATCACTTGAATCTGGGAGACGGAGGTTGCAGTGAGCCGAGATCACGCCACTGCACACCAGGCCGGGAGACAGTGTGAGACTCCGTCTCAAAAAAATAAAATAAATAAAAATAAATAAATAAATAATTTTTTTATAAAAAGTATATTTCCTTTCTTCAAATATTTTCCCCTTTGTAACTGTTTAAAGTTTAGTGGTTATACAAGCCCACCAATTATCTTTTAATGTTAAATAAAACACTATGAAAACTGTCAAGCCATGTACTCTCTAACACACTTTAGGCCTATACATATGGAAGCTGTCACCTAAGTTATATTCTACCATGCAGGGTTACAATTCAAAGTGTACTTGGAAATACTAAAATGCTATTTAAGAACCTTTTGCCATTTAGAGTTAGGTTACCTTCTACAAGATTTTTGTCATATTTGCACATAATTTCTAACTCTAAGTAAATTTTTCAAGTGATTTGCCTCTTCTATCCCCCTAATACCTGGGGAAATAAAAAGATGCTTCACTGCTTTCTGGATAAGAACAGGCCAGGCCACTGGGGCAGGACTGAGTTCTAGTACTAAATGGGTGAGCAGTACAGGTCATTTAAACCCCTTGGATCTTAGTTTTTTCATTTGCAAAATTCTCAGTGTTGTGAAGTCCTTCAGATATGCTACATGAGGCCAGGTGTATGGCTCATCTGAGGTTGGGAGTTTGAGACCAGACTGGTCAACATGGTGAAACCCCATCTCTACTAAAAATACAAAACTTAGCCTGGCATGGTGGCACATGTCTGTAATTCCAGCTACTTGAGAGGCTGAGGCAGGAGAATCGCTTGAACCCAGGAGGCAGAGGCTGCAGTGAGCCAAGATCATGCCACTCCACTCTAGCCTAGGCAACACAGCAAGACTCCATCTCAAAAAAAAAAAAAAAAGTTACATGAAAACATTCTGAAGGCTGTCAAGTAGAACAGTATTTCTACCTTAAAACATGGATAAAAATAAAAAATGCTCTGTAGTTACTAAGTACAATAAAAATGATACTGTATCCGACTACATGTCTAATTCAGTATGTAGAACACAGTTGGCATTGTGTACCTGTGAAATAATGGCAATTATTTTAAACTACAAAAACACTGTCCCATCTTGGAACTATAAAACAATCCATTAGCATCAGTTAAGTAACATTCTGTTTCCAAAATGGCACAGAGTAATATCCAGACACATAAATTTACAGCAAAAAAAAAAAAAAAAAAAAAAAAAAAGAAAGAATTTTCATCTGGCTTAAAAATTATTTGCCAAGGCCTCACTATAAAGGAAATTAACCCTGTTAAATTCTGAAGCCTGGAGAGGGAGCGGGTACATAACTAAAATAGCAATAGCAATTGACCTTTTGTTTTATAGTGTTCCTGGGCACCCTCTGGATAAGGTTACCCTGGTTCATTAACTTTAATAACCCTTCCTCTTAGACTCTGGGTTCTCAATGTTCTTTCTGAAAAGCAGGTCTCTTTGTACGCATAAATTCTCACAGCAAAGAAAACCCACATTTCCACAACAGCCTCATTGATAGCTGAGCAAAATAAAATCTGGCACACAACGAGCATCCTAATGGAATTAAGCCAAGATGTCATTCCTATCCATGAAAGCTTTGTGGTCCTAGCTGAAGTTTAATAGTAAAATTAAATGAATTGGATGAAAACTGAGCCTTCTGACATACCTGAATGAAAACACATAACAAAAATTTTAATTAAATCATCTAATTATTTAAGTCATTCAAAGATAAACTATTATTCAGAAACAAACACCAGAAAAGGTATTATTTAATGCATAAGGATATCAAAGACTTTTAAAAACTATGGAAATCATTGGAGAGAACTGCAGAGAGAAGTAAGGAAGTAGAAAAGAAAAGATATCAAAGACTTTAAAAAACTATGGATATCATTGGAGAGAACTGCAGAAAGAAGTAAGGAAGTTGAAAAGAAAAAAAAGAAAGCATTAATATTTGCAGTAGGGTAGTAGATTGGTTTATGGAAGTCCATTCTTGTGCTTATAGGTTCTATAATAATTCATGTACATCTGAGATAGTACAATCCTCTTCAAGAAGCAACCCCTTTACCCCTTCTCTACATTTTTTCTCAATGGGGCATAGGCTATAGTGTCTATCCATTTCTCCCAACACTTTGAGGAATGTTTATTTAACACTTTTTGAGTATGGAGAAATGGGAAAGCATTTTAGACAATTAAAAGAAAGAAGACATAGTCCCTAGTCCCTATCCTCAAGGAACTTACAATCCAGTCAAGAATATCAAAAGGCAAATACATCAACATAACGTAAGGCAGACTAAATGTCATAAGAAAGGTAAACAAGGTAAAAAGCACCATGAGGAGGGCTCAAAAGAGGGAAGAGAGTATATCTGGCTGAGGGGATTCAGAAGAGATTTCATGTGACAGTGGTATCTGACCTATGCATCAGCAGGAAGGCAGGACACGGAACAAAAAAAGGACTTTTCAAGAAGAGTAAAAAGAATAACAAAAGTATAGAGACAGAAAAACACATCAAAAGTGTTTTAACAGACATGTACTCTAGTCAGGCAGATCTTGGCTACAATCCCGGCTCTATAACCACAGCTGTGTGACCACCACCAAGTTCATTAACTATTGGTTTCTTAATCTTTAAGATGTTATACAATATCTATCCCATAAATCTGCTGTGAGAATTAAATTAACTAATGCGTGTTAAATGGTTAAACTGTGTGATGAGTAAATACACTGTTTGATTTAAAAGAATACATAGGTAGGAGGTATACAAGAGGTTAAAAGACAGGTAGCGTCTAGATCATGAATGGGATTAAGTAACAGGGTAAAGACTTTGAACGTGACTCCACACAGACAGTGGAGAAGCCACAGAAGATCTAAGCAGAGTAACATCTGCCTCAGGTAACATCTGAACTTGCAGCATACAGGACTGAAAAGGAGTTGGGAATGACAGAGATTGGAGGTAAAGTGGCCAGTAATAGCCTAGGTTCGAAATGTCAAACAAATTTCATTCTAAAACGCTGAGTCAATGAATCACCAATCAATCTATCTTTCATTACTTGGGCCACAAAAACTAAAATTCAACCATATTCTTTGGTACAGTATATGTATCAATATGGTATCAGTATAAAACAAACCCTAGAGCTACCTACTACCAGTAGTACTAATCTACACATCTTACATACTAAAAATGAGGTAGAAATTTAAGTTATATAAAGACATCTCAGTGTCTTTTTGAACAATGGAACAGGCTTTTTATTTTTAGTGTACAAGTGCAGTATCTGTCTTCTACTTTGATTTCTTAGGGATAAATCAGACTGTGCTGATTGCATAATCCTCCACAAGATGGCACACTACTTTTGTAATTAAATTAGTTTTTCCACTTTGACACTGTATAGGATGCATATATTATGCATTGACATAGCCGTGGCCCAAAACTTAGACAAAATTCATTTAACAAAAAGAAGAGGTAGGAGAAAGGTTAACAGGCTGGTGAAAGAAGTTACCTTAATTCTTAGCATAGACACTGAGAGAAAATCAAAATTAAAAAAAAAATTTTTTAAGAAACACAAATTTATCTTTAAGATAGAAATGAAATTCTATAAGAATATTTAGATGAAGAGTTTGAATCCTTCTAAAAGTGAAGTTTAGTAAGACTTAAATTAACATGACAATTTTTGAGAAAGGAATAAATGGTTAAGGGGAAAGATATTTTATATGCGCTCTTTACCCTTCCCTTTTTAAGCCATTCCCTTGAAGTATCATGACCCAGCAGGTTATCAATTGGATTCACCGCTTCCCTTTTTAAACACAACTGTATTCTTACATAAAGCTATGATTACAACACTTTGGGTGAATTCAACACAGTTACTTTCCTTGCTAAAAAGTTGAATGTTATGCCTATGACAATATATTTTATATTCTTATTAAGTCTGCATTTCAGAATTCCTTTCTGTTAACTGCGGAAAAAAAAAAAAGATGCACATTACATTGAGAGGTACAGTCATATGAATACATTTGTAATAGCAACCAAAACCCATGTTTAGACACTCCTTTCAAAAGTTTCTTTAAGGAATATCAAGGAAAACTGTATGTGGTACCACATGTAAAAAAAATAAAAGCACTTCCACATAATAGCTACAGAATATTTAAAGGTTCAAATTTTTATAGAAGGGCTCTTCCAAGTGACAAGCAACTCTCCATCAACTTTTTTTGTAGATACCAAATATTAGAGCTTTGCCTGAGTCTTCATACCTATTCTGATTGAGAAAGAAGAAAAAGGCTTAAACTGCAGGTTCTCAAAATGTAATGACAGTTATATAACAAGGAGTGGCCTAACACAATGGACATTTATTAATATACTTCTAACTGAGCAGACTTCCACAATGAAATAAAACAAATGTGCCTTTTCTCTCTTCCTAGTCACTGTTCTTTTCCCAGCCAAAACGCAACTAACAGTTGAAGAATCTTCTTCAGTGGAGAGGTGCCAGGTATAGGGATTACAATTAATAAAACTGATATACAAATTCAGTAGGACAAAATACAACATTCCTCCTCTACCATGGCATGAATGACAAGATTCACTTAGGATGGAAGAAAGCTTTGAAAATTAAATAGTAAAATTTGTGCCATCTACATCTTTTAAAATGGTTACTGTATCCTTAGAGAAGATAGCAATATGGGGGGGGGGAACCCTACAGACTAAAAAAGGAAAGTAAAATTTATATACTAGTAAGTTTCTAATATCTAAGAAAACAAGGTATATGAAACACCAGGAAGCAACAATTGCTTTAAAATATAAGCCATGTTAAATAAGCTGAAATTTACTTTATGAAGTTTTACTCTAATTAAGGTGTTCTTAACTTTTTAAAAAAAAAATATTCAAGAGACAGATTCTTGCTCTGTCACCTGGACTGCAGTGCAGTGGCACAATCATAGCTCACTGCAGTCTCAGACTCCTGTGCTCAAGCCATCCTCTTCGAGCCCCAGCCTCCCACATAGCTGGGACTACAGGCATGTGTCATCATGCCTGGGTAATGAAAAAACATATATTTTGTAGAGACAGAGGTCTTGCTATGTTGCCCAGACTGATCTTGAACTCCCAATCTCAAGTGATCCTCCCACTTGAGCATCCCAAAACTTTGGCATTATAGGTATGAGCTCCCATGTCTGGCCATTGTTCTTAATTTTTGCAGTTAATAAGAGTCTCTTTGATTATCTGAAGCCATGGATTCTCTTCCTAGAAAAAATTTGCAAACAGACAAAATGTTGCACTAACCTCAACAGATAAAGAACCCTTGTGCTAGAAAACTTCAAAATGCATTCTTAAAGTAGTAACTGGGCTTCTTTAAACTCTTTTTTACTACTTATGTACCAATTTTGTTAAGATGGAATTTCCTGGTTATTCAAACTCTACTTAGAGACAGTTATTCTTTACTATTAAACCTATCTGATCGTCATCAACAAAATTCTTATACTCATTTTAGCAATCTATCTCAAAAATATTATAAATACATTTATGGTTTCCCTTCCTTTCTAAAGCACCAACTATATAAAAGATTAAACAAATATACCAAAATAACATTTGTTTTTTAGAATGTGGAATTATGAGTTACGTTTTCCCCTCAACACTGCTTTTCAAATTGTTTTAAACTTTTTCAAAAATTTTTAAATTACTTTAAAACATTTCCATAGTGAAATTTTGTCAAATCATACAAAAAAACAGAAAAGAAAGTTCCTTTGACTTATATAAAATTCTCTCAGCATAATCAATCATTGTATGCTGCATATTAATATACGGCATATCAAATGCATGTTATATAAATAATACATACATATATAAAATACATTATTTCACTTAACTCTCACAATTACTTAGTTTATTATCACCGTTTTAATCAATACAATTCATTCAGAATCGAACAAAAAGTCAGGGGCAGAACCAGGATTCAATCTTAGGGATGTCAGATACCCATCTTCCCTTTCCACAAACTTAACACCTAACTATTATATTTGGCTGCCACATCATTAAGATCTGACTAGAAAGGTTCTTTCAAAGATTTAAGATAAATACAATCTCTTTGAAAGTGATTAAGATCAACCTCATAATTAAGATAACTGCTGATCAGTAACAGGGCTATGATATCTAAATGATTAAATACTTAGAGTATATGAAAGCCCTCAATAAATCATGCTACTAATAGTCGTAATAGAAACACAGAAGGAATTTTAGAGAGAAAACCCCAAGGATATACCAGATTCTCCACTTGTGCCCAAAACAAGTTCAGAAAGCAACATTTTTTACTTTAACAAATGAAAAGCTCTATATTTAGTTTTTCTAAAGCAACCAATTTTACTTTAACAAATGAAAAGCTCTATATTTAGTTTTTCTACCTAGATCCCAAAGTAATGATAATTACAGCTTTAGGAAGCATAGTCTAATGTCATAAGTGAACAAGCAGAATCCGAAAATTTAAATACATTCAAATATAACAAATAAAATAGATCCACCACAGAAAATATTAGTATAAGAAATGACATCATGACCTGATCTACTTGTCAAGGTTTACAGCAGTATCTGAATACACTTTCTAGATAAATGTATTTCTTTCTACTCAAAGGAAAATGAATTTAAAAACTTGATTCAATCCAACAAATATTTAGTGCACGTCTACTCCATACTAGGCTCTATAGTCATAAAAATAAATAAGCCAAGATCCTTGTCCTTCCCCACTCAATAAGTCCATGGTGGCAGGGAAGCTGGACAGATAGCAACGGTATACACAATACCTATGTGAACAACTCTAAAACAATGTGGAAATTATTGCAGTAATAATAGTTTGAACAGTATTATGTAAATGTAGAGGGAAATATTACTCTGCTTAGATCTATCTCCTGAACCTCAAACTAATATATCCAACTGCTTGACAGACCTATGTGGATGTCTAATTGGCATCTCGGACTTAACTTGTCTAAAATCAAGTTGCCAACAACCCACCATATTGGATCCTCTTGTTTTATCCATCTTAGAAAATGATTACACCATTTTTCTAGCTGCTCAGGTCAAAACTTTAAGTCATCCTTAACTTTTTTTTCTCACACTCCTCACCCAATTCATCAAAAAATCCTGTCAGCTCTATATACCTTTTAGAATATATCCAAAATGTGACCAATTTTCAACATTACTACCACTATTCTAGTATAAGCCAATGCTATAATCACTTCTCAGGGAGCAATAGGTTCCTTAAAGGACTTGCTGCCTTTCACTCAATTTGCTTTGTTAAAATGCAAGGTAAGTTCAGAGCACTTCTTAAACCCAACCATGGCTTCCCACTTCACTCTGCACATAGGTTAAAGTCCTAAACAAAGCTCTAAAAACTTCAACACAATTTGTCCCCCCAACTGTTTCTCTGACTTCACCTCTTCCTACTCTTTCTCACATACCTCTGATCTAGGAACAAAAATTTGGGGAAAAAATTGAGAGTAGTAGAAAGGTGGCAACGGTTTACTTTGTAATAATATCATTTCAATAATGAGTATCACCTGTATGAAGTAACTTTATTTGAATACCTGGTTCAGCAGTACTTACCATAAAATGTCAAAAATTAAGATAGGGATTTAGCCCTTCAAGAATATCTGTAATGAGGCCAGGAGCGGTGGCTCATGCCTGTAATCCCAGCATTTTGAGATGCCGAGGCAGGATGATCACCCAAGGTCAGGAGTTTGAGACCAGCCTGGCCAACATGGCAAAACCCTGTCCTACTAAAAATACAAAAATTAGCTGAGCGGGTGCCTGTAATCCCAGCTGCTTGGTAGGCTGGGGCAGGAGAACTGCTTGAACCCTGGAGGCAGAGGTTGCAGTGAGCCAAGATCATACCACTGCACTCCAGCCTGGGCAACAGAGTAAGACCTCCATCTTAAAATACATACGTGTGTGTGTGTGTGTGTGTGTGTGTAATGAATCTTCTCAGATATAATGAATCTTCCCAGAAAACTATACAAGACAAAAATTTTGCACACCATTTCAAGACTATCATGGTGTGATAAAACCTATTCATGAAGCTTCATGTAAACAAATATGAAATATCCAAAGGACAGAGAACAGAACAAAAAATTGACACCAATGGCTAGCTGAAACAAAAGATTGGGAATGTCAAAGTGTGAAAGTTGGACTTCTGAAGAGTGTTTTCTGGTTTCTTTTGTTTTCTCTTGATCAGATTCCTGGATTACCCACACTCACAATCAGACACCTGTTTAAATTTAACCTGAACCTTAATTTCAGAGTTTTGTGAAAGTTCAGAGCTTTTCCTATTGAGGCCCAGGGCATCTTTCCTCACATTTCTCTGTTTCCAGACACTGGAATCCAAACCTAATTGTCTCACCAGTTTCTACCAAAAAATAACAATAATAATAATAAACTCCCAAATCAACTTTACTAGAGAAAACTTCTAAGAATTTGGTGAGTAAAGAGAGAGTCATGTCATGAAATGTGGCATTCTGCCAACCTGCTGGCTCTACTACCACTTATCTCAAGCTTGTCCAACCTGCGGTCCATGGGTCACATGCAGCCCAAGATGGCTTTCAATGTGGCCCAACACAAATTTGTAAACTTTCCTAAAACATTATAAGACTTTTTTTGTGAATTTTTTTTAAAGCTCATCAGCTATTGTTAATGTATTTTATGTATGGCCCAAGACAATTCTTCTTCCAATATGGCCCAGGGAAGCCAAAAGATTGAACACTCCGATTTATCTCTTTCTGTTTCTTGCTTCCTTTCTCTGGTCCTAAGATGACAATTTTTCTTAGTGTTACAGAAATAGTTCCTTCTACAATCAGGTCTCTGTATTTTAATATGTACTCCAAAGCACCTTCACAAATAAATACAGTTCTCTTCCTAAAAAGAATGATATTAAGTAAAATTTTCTCAAACTTATAATAAATATTAAGTAGAAATTTTTAATAATATATTTTAAATAAGAAAAAATTTAAATCACTGGTAATTGCACCAGCAGACATAAATGTCAGTATTTTGGTATGTGTCCTTCTAGTCTTCCCCTCTACAGTGAATGATAAATTCAAAAGGAATCATCACTTCTATCCCTATTTCTACGCCAAGATATGAAAATGTGGACAAAAGGTTTCAGACAGCTCTTCTTTGAAACATATTTTTTGAATGTAAAAAGCACGCACAAAAAAAAAAAAACAGAAAAGGAATTCCATCTCCAAATGTTTTACATGCCATCTCTATTACGCAAAGCAAGGATCACCTGAATCTGGTGAAATCCTTTCGACTTCCAATGTCCACATATAGACAGTACTGTTTTCACACTATACGTGGCAACGGTAACATACTGAAAAGCATGAGAACTTGAGTAATGGACAACTGTGTATTAAATGACCACCCATGATTCCTTTTAAAAACTGAAAAATCTAGTTCTGTCTTCAACCATGGGCCTAAATAAAGTTTCACCAAGCATTCATAACGATTAAAAGAAAAGAAAGCACTCCAAATGGGAGCAAAACAGCTCTAACTAAAAAAATCCTCTACTAGCAGGATGATTCCCTAGATTTTCTACGGTAGAAATATTGCTTAAAAGTGTATTTCCAAAGTACTTCTGTAACTTTCTACAAACCAGTGTCAATACTGAAATGTGGGTATAGGTTGATTTTTCTTTGTACCCCTTTGCTAACCTATAATAAATCTTTAGAAGCTATCAAAAAGAGATTACTCCTTTAAAGGTCCCATCTGGAGTAAAATTCTGTGACTGTAGTAGTCATTGTCAGTGTGCTTTCTTATAATTTCTTTTTTTTTTTTTTCTACCAACCCAGTATCTTTTGACTTCAACTTTCTTATAATTTCTAAAGTAAATCTAGTAGTTACTCAAATAACATTTCTCCTCTGAGGTTTTTTTTTTTTTTTTTTTTTTTTTGAGACAGAGTCTTGCTTTGTCG